>DWAO01002885.1:0-15099 GCA_018230605.1 Heliconius congener | reverse complement strand
GAACCTGGCGACTGGTAGCACAAGCCCAGAGCTTAGTACAAGCGTCCGTCTCACAAAATTGTAACTTTACAATGTTACTAAATGTAACCTTATCTTTTTTTTGTATACATACATTCTAATGAGAAATAAAGTTTATTATTATTATTATATTACTTACGTTACTATTAATAAAGAACTCGCTCCATTCAGTTTCGGAAAAGATATTAGTGACTGTGTCATATGGTATCAGCGTTAATAATTTAGTACACAGTACTAAAGTGCCACATATTGGAAGGAATATCAGCATGTATACGGCCTGAAAAACGTCAACTTTATGTATTCCTAAGATATTGTCTAATAGAATATTTAAACTCTTCTAAAAAGGTATCGAAAATTTTAATGTAGCAGGACTTGAACCAGCGTCTCTTGAAAACGAAGGGCTATGGTCAATTAATCCATATGTTTTTATTGAGTTATGTAAAAATTATTACTTATATCTATTCTGAAACTTATTTATTCTTAACATCTTTGTAGAGAGATTTTTTACAAACTTCTGCTTTCCAAGAGAGAGTGCTTTTTATTAAATATTTTGACATTTTTAAGCTGCTATTCAGACATTAAGGAAAGTCAAAAATTAAGAAACGTGTAGTTACGATATTATATGATAATACGACGAATACACGAATTTAACACGTTAAATATAATCTAATGAGTCCAGAGACATACATGAAGGTAGAGCAAATATTTCAATACTCTTTGGACTTATAATAAGGAAAGACAAAGGTTTGTAAAATGTCAAAAAGAACTTGAACCATACAACTCATGCAAAGTTTCGAGCACTGAAAATAAAATCTCTCTCTCAAGTATTGCGTTAATTTCTACGTATCAACGCCCAATGGAGTAAATAAAAGTTTCTTCAGTAAGTAATAAAAGCAAAAACTTATAAGTTTTTTTATACACAAAGGAAGACAAAAAAATATTTCATATTACGCTGCACAAAGATACTAAAAAACATGCATATAAAATTGAATTTTCAGACGAGAAGGTCGTTGAGTACTTCACCGTTTTAATTAGATTAATAAAAGGCGGAAAAACTAAATAATATGCATATGAACTTGACTTGTATGATTGTAACTATATGTATGAAATAATTTTACAGAGTAATATCTAAATAAAATATAACGCTACGTTTTAGTTTAATATAAGTGATTCCGTGTTTACATAGGAAAAAAAAAATACTAAATAAAATAATATTAATTACATAAGTATATTTTTATGGAGTATTTTAGTATGATTAGCGTCCTTAATCATGAAGTACAAGAGTCAAAATTTAAAAAAAAGAATATATAATTAAAATTAAATTAAATTAAATCAGCTTCATCCCGCACATAGCAGGGTAGGCAGAGGGAACCTAGTGTTAAGACACTCCGTTCTCCACTTTCCGCCAAATTCTGGAGGCATTGTGTGTTGAGTACCTTTGCCTCAATACCAGAGCAAAGAAATGAAAATATAAATGTAAATAAATGTTCAGTTTCCTCAAGTGGGGATCAAACCCACAACCAGCCGATTTTACTTTCACACTTTGTGCTCCTGCGCCACGACTGGCCTCCAATATATTTTAATCTTAAATATTCGTTTTAAATCTTACCTTTCCATACGACCTCAATCCTTTGCTTAGTGAAACAAATACTAACATCCATACAACAGCCAAATTGAATGCAACTTGAAATTTTATTGTACCAAAGTTATTTGTATTTAAATTACGTTGAAGCACCTCTCCGTGAAAATATTGAGGTAGAATCTCCTGAATTTTGACCGTAACATTTTTTTGTGTTATATCTGAAATATAATGTATCTGAAGTATAATTGTCTGCTTTACATAATCTGTTTATTTTTATTATATGAAATACAAACTTAAATAATAATCAAAAGTTTTATTTACAATACATTTATCTCTAGAAGAGACCTCTTTCTGTGGAAGTAGACGAATGTGACACATTGGAAAAGACAAAACAATGCAGTGAAAAGAAATATACAATAAAAAGAATAATATTTTTTATATATTCTTAATATTTATTATACTAGGTTTTTTCATATAAACATATGAAAAACCTAGGCGTCTACATCATAATAGTCAATTTTCACTTCATATGCCATTTTGTTTTATGATGGTAAGAATAAATTTGGATAACATTAAATTTTTATAAAGATTTATATTTTTTAAAATAAATAATTAATAAGATAATATAAAAAAGTAATTTATTAACTTTAGTTTATTTAATTTTAAACAATTTAAATTGATAAATAAAGCGTTTAATATATATTATCAGTACGTACCATCAAAATTAAACTCGTGTGGTAGAGCCCATTTATATTTATCATTAGATGTAATAAACGAGTCTCTGAAGTAAACAAAAATCCACGAAAGGCCTATTATACTGTATATTCCAATAACTGATTGAATTAGCAACAAAGATATTCCAACACCTTGGAATATTGGCGATATACGCCACATATCCACAGGCCCCGATTGCAATACTTGGCCCAAACACAAATGTAGTGTAAATAACGGTATACCAATGAGAAGAGACAGTATAAAGAACTGTACTATAAAGCTAGCTGCAAAATAATTGCTTTCATTAATATATCTCAACCATGCTAAGTTCACGTCACGCAAAAAAAACTTCAAATTTGTTTTATTTACCTCCAAAATGGACGCTAAAAATGGCAAACCTAGAAATGTTAAATATACCAATGGTACAGCTGAGACATGCTAACATTGCACTCATTTTATGTGGCCAAACACCGAAAGGGGGTGCACTGGATTCTTCATTTCTGTTGAACAAGCAAATTAATAAGAAACTAACAATAATGAATGATATAGCATAGTTTATGATATATTTTTACCTGTCTTCAGAGGCATTAAGTTCGTTTTGGTTAACTGATATAACACGAACTAGAGACTCATTAGAAGAACTTGAAGCACTAGTGCTTCTACCAATATTTCTAGGCGTATTTCTGTCTGACCAGTTCATAGCTGCGACTTCATCATCACCAGGGGAAGGTAAAGACAATGCTCGATTCATCAACAACGTTCTACGACCGACTATCAAAGGCCCAGAAGAGCCGTCGCTACTTAAATTTGCAGCTGTAACTTGCAACTGTATTGGCGCGCTTGTCGGTCGCATATTGACATGGTGTTCCAGAAATAATATGACAGGCAATGTTAGTGGTTCACCAGAAGCTTCAGTAGTTATTGCAGGCAAAACTATGGGATCCAATCTTCTCATAGAATTTCGTAAGCTGTCGTTAACAGTACTCGCCCGTTCTAGTGACAGTTGCATTTGCGTACTACTTCTTGATACCTCTGAAAAACTTTTAGACCGTAAGAGATTCGGCCGCGGAAGTTCGCTTGAAGAGATTTCCATTTCTTCCACTGATGGGGCTGAGGTTTGAGCAATCGAACACATGACAACTTGTGTTGTGTCATCAAATGAACTTTGAGACACTGAATGATCGGATTTGTCTTCTGCTTCTCCAGTAGATATACATTCTTTAATTTTACATATAAGATCATCATCATCACTGTCAAAAGATTTGGTACCATCATCAAGACAAGCTAGTAAAGATTTATCCAAAACTTCATCTAAATCATTCAATATATCCATAAATTGACAGAGGGCAGTTGCCTGAAATTCCTCATCATTTGTAATGTTATTAGAAATACTTGAAGTATGTGATGTAAAGTTTGAATCAGACTTATAACAATTGGGTATATTCTTTTGCAAATCTTCTTTTAAATCTTCTTCATCATCAGTAGCTCTCTCTGTGTCACTTAATGGCTCACTATCATTACTTTCAAAAAGACTACTCGATGCATCACTATCAGCACTACTACCTGGTAAACTTTCCTTTTGCTCGTATCGCCCCTCATCCATATTGACAATTTCCATTTTTATTGCATGACCTAAGTCATAACCTGCATGTTTCTGTGTAAGCCCTGCAAAAACAATAATCTAATAACAGTCGAAACATAAAAATTCACTACATATTATATTACACACAGCACCTTGATATCTAGAGGACAGAACTTTCCACAATTTATTCATTATAAACAAAACCGCACTGAATGGATTATGAAGCAAACAGACATAAAGCTAATGAGACTAATTATCATGAAACATTCATGTAAGATGGGTGAATTTTAACACTATAATGACAAGTCTATGCAACAATTTTAAGTTGTATGATTCATTCTAGGCTCTAAATATTTGCTTAAGCTTACTCTAGAGATAAAATGTTAAGGCAATATAACCTAGATCAAAATTTTTCATTGTTAGTGAGTTAATTACCTTAATTTTATTTTAGATTTTGAAGAAGGTATAATAACAGAAATTGTTTCAATTAAGGTGTATGTGAGGTAGAATAAGTCAGTACAAAATATGGCCTTATGCTTTTTCAAGCCTAGTAGTGTAGTGTACCTAGTTTTGAAACATTTTATGCTTTGTATCAGAAACTCCTCTCTGCAGTTTGGCTTCCAGAGTGAAAATAATAATATCTATGATAATAAAACTTTACATAATACTTTTTAGGCTGGTTTGGGCACATCATACAAATGAGTGATGAAAGAATGGCAAAAAAGATTTATGATAGTAAAGTGAGCGGTAAGGGAGGTAGGGGAAGACCTTGGTTGACCTTCGAAAACACAGTATCGAAGATACTGGAGGAAGGTCACGTAAAAAGCATGAGGACCCCCTGGAGGGCATGTATGAAAAGGTTGATGACAGTGGAGGAGGCAAAAGAGGTATGTAGAGACCGTAGCATTTGGCACTCTGTTCTCTCTGACTACCCCGCTAGGGATAAAGCGTAAAGCTAGAAATAAAGAGAGAAAGAGAGAGATAATACTTTTCCTTAAGTGGGGATTGAACCCATAACCATTGTGATTATAGTCAGATGTTGTCCCACTATATTAAATACATTTTAAATTAAATGTTTTAGATATTTTGTAATATTTAAGTTAGTTATTATATATTACATCTATATAGTTCTTGATAACATCCAAGCACACAAATCAATGGTAACTTGAATAAAAAAAAAATCTACAAACAAACATTTTTAAATGTTGTACCTCATTTTGATTTTAGTCACACTCTTTGTACTTATCACTAAGCAAATCAGCATAATTGGCTCTATATAACTGTAATAAATATATCAAGACATACTGATCAAGATAAGGCACTATCAAGAATATGATGTTACAATGTTTATATTCCAATTTGTATTGTTCTTATAAACTTGAATCAAACTGCCAAATGAGTCATATCCTAATTACCTAATACATTAATAAAATAAAAATTCATATCTTTTTGTTATGCTGCAGCACTTCAGCATCTGGCTCTAAGAACAAACATTGTGGGTTCAATTCCCATTCAGGGGAAAAAAATATTTTACCAGACTAAGGAAATGCACAATGGCAAAAAAGATATTCTGGCTTTGTATTCAACTACACAACATACACTGTCTCAAAAATTGGGCAGTGCATGGAGAATGCAGTGTTTTAACATTTCCAACCCTCTGTCTGTCTTTACTTTATATAAGATACAGTATGAATCTGAAAAAAAAATAGTTCTTTCTTTACAGATATTTGTAAATGAAAGTTGGAAAATGTTGGTTTACTGTATTTATAAATAATGAGTAGATAATTTGGAATCCTCCTAAGCATAGAGAATGGAAAGGCCTTGAATCATTTTCATATATCATTAGAAACTTGTGCACCTAATATGGTACAGCAAATGAAGAATGTAGTTTACAACAATTCATATTTTGTTTATTATTATCTTATCCTAAGTACCTTATTTCAATAAGGTACTTAGAAAGTAACTTAGTTGTTTTAGATGTATAAAGGTAAATGAAAGACCATGCATGTTACAAATAAATCAAAAGTATAAAAACAAATGTATTATAAAGGTGTTACTGTTTTTAATCAAACTTAACGTAGTACTCACACGGATACAAGATTTGTGCTACCATAAGCCATCATCGAGCAATGCTTTGTAGTGAGAAAAGACACTTCACAGTAAGATAAATTCATATAACACACATTTCTTGTTTTTAATATTCTAATTCAATAAAAAAAAGCAATAAATATTTTTAACACTGCGTTTCATAAATAAAAGTATAAATACAAATATAATAAATCAGTTATTTATTATATTGGTATTTCACTGATAGACAGCTATCTGCAGAATATATCTTATTTCTAATGACGTTTGGATGACAATTGACACTTATGGTTGAACATTAGAATTTTGACATTACGTAAATATGAGTATTGAAAATTGATACCCTTATTAAAAGATATATTTTATAATATATTGAATTCTAAAATATGTTTTAAAACAATTTAGTAAATGAATGTAATATTACTTAATTTTTTTTGGGTATTAAAAATCCAAAAAAATTAAAAATTAGCACAGTTCTCAGAATATCTACGTCAGGATATGTTTGCTTGAAATGTATAAATATTTCATAATATTAGTATAAGGAAAATGTATAAGTATTTTATAATATTAGTAATTCGTCTAAATAATCACCTAATATACATTGATAACTGTTAATAGATTTAAGAATCAAGGAATGCCTAGTGTTAACTACTAGCGCCATAATCATGGCACTACGAATATTTATTTTGTTTTAAATAATATAGTCCACTATATTTCAAAAAGATAAGAAAAAGGATATCAATATATAGCACAAGAATTTAGTAAATATATGTAATTAATTATATAGAAAAGTTAAACTGACCTTAGGATCATCTGTTTGAAAAAAAAATATGATTTTTTTTTCATTTTAACACAGTATTTAAAAATAGAATGATAAAACTATTTTTAATAAACTTAACTACAACAATTAAAATTTCTTCAGATGGGTTTGTTTTAAACTAATTTTGGATAGAACGGAATTTATCTTCTGAATTTGTAAACTTACGTTTATACTAATACGTTTTAGAAAACATATAAAAATAAGTTGTAACAAACATATAAGAATTTTGACGTAGCCCGATGAGGACATATGGATTAGTAGGTCAGGGCGCTTGGATTGTTTCCATGAGGCGCAAGTTCAAATCCCACCACGTTCAAATGTTTATATTTTTTCTAAAAAGTATTTTTCTTTTCTAAGAGTAATACCTTAAGACTGATTAATACTTTAAAAATGTAATATATATATATTAATAGAAAATTTTGCAAAATTAATTAATTGCGGTTAGAGCTGAGCTAAGCTTTGTTGCGCAAAATTTTGCAAAATTTTCTGTTTTGTCTGGATTAGATTAGTCAAAGTTCAATCTGTGCGCGTGAATTTCGAAACGTTCCACAGCTTAACTTTGTGGATGATGTACTCAAAAAGCACAATTAGAATTATCACTAAATTTTCGCTTGGATCATTGTGTCGTCCACAACAATCCTGCAAAATTTCAGAGCTGTAGGTTTAACGGTCTAGGAGTTTCGTTGTAATGCTACTCCATTACAACGAAACACATTTTTGATCAGTAAAAGCTTCGCTCCGCTCAGCTCAATTACGTCTATACTATTAAATATTTGAAATATATTTTCTTAATCAATAATTACTGTAACTACTTATTTTATTACAAATTGTTATCTTTCAGATGATTAGTTGAATAATTTCGAAACAATGTAATGTAATGAAATGTAATTCCAAAATTTTGTATATAGTATAATATTTGAAATATTATAAGAGTGTCTTAGTACAAGATTTTCTATTTCTACACTGTAATATAAAATTATAAAAATCATGATAAATTCTAAGAACTTGCCTGAACCTGGACAAAGACTGCGGCGGCTCATATTTGAAATTACTTATTTGTTAAATTAGTGGAAAAAAACATTTATTGTAATAAATCTGACTCAAATGTAAAACTCAAATGTTACATCTTTGAATATGGACACACCTTTAGACTTAACTTATAAACTCAGGATAGGGTCAAAGATTATTTTATAAAACTAAATGCGTAAGACTCAACTTTGTGTTAGTGAGAAAAGATTTATTTTGAAATGACATATTTATAGATAAGTTTGAATAAATATTTTTTTAATTTACTGATAATATCTTGTTCTGTATTTTGTAGTCTTTTCACTTTTGTATTGCGAGTTTTCGTTCATATAATAGTATATCGGCCGTGTGAATAGAATAAATCATGATATTTATAAGAAGTAAAATGATTAGCATAAAAATGCACTCCGTTAGTAAGGTTTGTATTGGTTACCTATTGATTACAATGATACGATACGTGTTTCAAAGTTAGGCAGCTATTCTTTTGTGGTTATAATATTATCCATAAGTTTTATATTACGTTTTTATGGTGTCAGTACTCAGTCGCCTTCGAGCTGTCGTTGAGTGGTGTCTGGCTACAAGAGTAACTTAGGAATTTTATCGCGTGAAGCAACAAAAAACGACAAGAAATATACGTAAATAATTTTTAAACAATTAAGTTCGTGACTATTAATTATATTTTTTATAACACTAGATACTTCAAGCCATGGCATCATACTCTACTAAGGTTTCTTTGAATGAAGTAGTCATTGTATCAGCAGTAAGAACACCAATTGGATCTTTTAGAGGAAGTCTAGCAAGCTTATCAGCAACAGAGTTAGGCGGCGTCGCAGTGAAAGCAGCAGTTGAAAGAGCTGGCATTCCAAAGGAAGAAATTAAAGAGGTTAATTTAACTTTGCCTACTTTCTACTTTACAGTTATGTGTACGATTTATATACGCATATTTTAAAGCTAAGTTTTGTGGACGAATATATCACTACTCTTCTTAAACGTATTCTAAAATATCCTGTTATCAGTGTCATCATTGATAAGATTTACTTGCCAAAATTTTAACACTAATATATGATTAAAGTTTAAACAATATTTCATAATATTTTTTTTTACTTTGTATAATAAAAACAATTAACCCTCTTACTCTATTTTTGACTTGAAAATATTTATTTTGATTACTTATATAATAATATTATTTCAGGTGTATATGGGAAATGTATGTTCAGGATTTCTTGGGCAAGCTCCTGCAAGGCAATCTGTAATTTTTGCTGGTCTCCCAAAGAGCACAATATGCACTACAATCAACAAAGTCTGTGCATCAGGAATGAAATCTGTGATTTTAGCTGCACAAGGACTTCAAACTGGCACACATGATGTAATTCTTGCAGGAGGAATGGAATCTATGTCAAATGTACCTTTCTATTTAAAGAGAGGTGAAACATCCTATGGTGGTATGCAATTAGTAGATGGTATTGTTTTTGATGGATTGACAGATGTTTATAACAAATTCCACATGGGAAATTGTGCAGAGAATACAGCAAAGAAATTAGAAATATCTAGGCAGCAACAAGATGAATATGCTATATCTAGCTACAAAAGGAGTGCTGCAGCCTATGAAGCCAAAGCCTTTGCTGATGAATTAGTATCAGTCTCAGTACCACAAAAACGAGGTGCTCCACCAGTTATATTTGCTGAGGATGAAGAATATAAGAGAATTAACTTCGAAAAGTTTGACAAATTAGCAACAGTATTCCAAAAAGAAAATGGCACAGTGACTGCAGGAAATGCATCAACTCTAAATGATGGTGCCGCAGCATTGGTTTTGATGACAGCTGAAGCTGCACAAAGATTGAATGTTAAGCCTCTAGCTCGCATTGTGGGCTACGCCGATGGGGAATGCGACCCCATTGACTTCCCCATTGCACCTGCGGTAGCCATACCGAAATTATTAGAAAAGACTGGAGTCAAAAAAGATGATGTAGCTTTATGGGAAATAAATGAAGCTTTTAGTGTTGTAGCTGTTGCAAACCAAAAAATTTTAGATTTAGATCCCAAAAAGATAAATGTGCATGGAGGTGCAGTAAGTCTTGGTCACCCTATTGGAATGTCAGGAGCTCGACTTGTGGTACATTTATGTCATGCATTAAAACAAGGAGAAAAGGGTGTGGCATCTATTTGTAATGGAGGTGGTGGTGCTTCATCAATTATGATTGAAAAATTGTAAGTTACTAACTAGTAAGGACTTAGAACTTTATGAAAGTTAATATTTTAATGAAGAAAATTATTTCTGTGACACTCAACACTAACTTATTGAAATATTTTATAGGAAAATGACAATTAAGAAGAGTGTCATAGAGAATTTTTCTTACTTTATGCTTAAAGTTTTTCCATATGTGCCTTATTGTTATTATGTTGCGATAATGCAAACGGTGACTTGTATATTAAATAAAAATGTCATATGTGTAGCTTATTAATATATTTTATATTTAGATATATATATTCTAAGAATATATACATTATACTGTTCATTTTAGTTAAATAAAGTATATTTTGTTAAGTTTGTGTTATTTATTAAACATTTTCCTAGCTCTTTGCTCATTTTTCAGGGCCAATGGTGTTGAAGGCCCTCCTATAATAACTTTCTACACAAAAGACCCTTGTCCTCTATGTGATATAGTAATGGAAGAGTTAGAAATGTATAAAGACAAATTAAGAATTGAAAAAATAGATATAACTAAAAAGGAAAATCTAAGATGGCTGAGACTATATAGACTAGACATCCCAGTATTATTTTTAAATGGTAAATTCTTATGTATGCATAAATTAAACCATGATATATTAAGAAAAAGGTTACAAGACATAGAAGACGAAAAGCAAACATGATTAAAATGTATATAAATTTATATTATAAACAAATTAAAAAATTAAATGTATCTTTAATTTACTAGCTGTAAGCAATGTACCATCTATGTTTTGAAATTATGGTATTTAAATTCAAATAAAAAGAACAACAAAAAAATTATACAGGTATGAAGTACTAAAATATATATATATATATATAAGAATCATACACTGTTAAATACAAATGATAAATGATCATTTAAATATATTAATGTCTCTTTTTTATTATTTATAATAATAGATTTTTTAAATAGTAAATTTTATAGTTGTTATATTTATGTTATGATAATGCATGAGTTGGTTAGTTGCTGTTCCAAATTTCAGGATTCCTAGGGATGACAACTTTTTTTCTGTTACGTAGGTATATGACGAATCTGAAATATGACACGTGATGATAAATAAAAATAGGTTTATTAATTTTACATAACGTGTTCATAGAAATTCAATACATATGTCTTTTTGGATTATTGTTTTTGTTAAATTATAAAAAATATGGAGCAGCCAATAAAACAGTTACGGTTTCTTTGCTACTATTTGTGTTTATTCTATTGCGAGATTGCGCTGAAAAATTGACTAGAAATAAGGAAGCGTTTAAAAAAGCATTAATAACTTTTTTTAATTACAAAAAATCTTATCTAGCAACGTGTAGTGTAGTTAGCGTACGGTATGGTTAATATAATTTGAATATATTACGTACTAGTTGTGCTATCTATGTTACATAACTTTTTGTATTAATGAATTGAAATAAAACAAACAGTACGTCGGTCCCTAGGTTAAGTATCGAAAATGAAAAATTATCAACATCAGCAAGTATCTTTTATTGCTGTTTTAAACTACTAACAAGGGTTGTTTAGTTTTCGATTACATACATGTTTATAAAAAGCATAAATAAATATTTATTGAAACTAAAAATAAAATATTAAAACTACATTTCTTAGTAGTTAAAACAGCTATAAAAACATTGTGATTTTTCGCTTTCGATACTTTCTTAAATGATACATTACGTATTGAGTGGACAGTCAACGCCACGTTTTGCCTTGAAACCAGGGCAAAGGAATTAAAATATTAAATATTTCATTTCCTTGATTAGGAATCGAACCCGCAACCTCTCGCGTTTACAGTCACACGCTTGTGGGCCTACGTCACGACGGCTTTAACTTCAACACAAATAAACTTAGATATAAAATATATAGGCCAGTCGTGGTGCAGAGGCACAAGTGTGTTGTTGTAATTACTTCTGTTAGAAATACAAGTAATTATTATTTTGTTTTATATTACTTTCTTTAAAAACTAAGGCCGTTTTTATAAATCGCTCTCAACTCTTAAGATCGATCTTGAGATCGTTATTTTTAATATATAAAATGGTATCTCAAGATCGATCTCAGAGTTGAGAGCGTTTTATAATTACGGGCCTAAGGACATTATAAATATATTCTTGCATCAATTATTGTAACTTGCATGTTTGCGCAACGTCATGGTTACGAATTAGCAATATAGAACTGTTTAAAGTCTATTTAGAGAAGCATGGTTTCAGATAAATATAAATTTAATAAAAAAAACATTATTATTATTATTATAACAACGGAAACACAATTTATAAAAATCTCAGTCGTTACCTTTATCTTGATATCATTGTTTTGATAGATCTAATTTTGACATTTTCTTGTTTTGTTTAGTCTGTACTTAGGTATGGGACATCACATTCACATTACAATCTTGAGCCAAAAATTGGAAGTCCGCAGTTTTCCTCATGATAAATGGTATTTCAAAATATTGAAGATTTTCTCAAAATATGAGGAAAGGCAAATCTTGCAACCTATATATTATCTTGGTACGACTTGAAATATACACGAGAACCTAAAGTTTAAATTTTTTTCTTGTTACTATTGTTTTTGAATAAACATGGATAATTCTGCTACTGCTATACAAACTTTAGAAGCTGCCGCTCAAATTTTAATGGTAAGTATCATATATTATTGTTAATTCTTGACTAATTTGTCTGTTATTAAGTAGTTTATTTGATGTGTTATGTACAATAATGTAAATAATTTTAATATTTTCTAGGCACCGCCAAATATTGTGTCTTCAGAACAACGGCATCAAGCAGAAAGCGTATTCCTTGAATTTAGAAGCACTAAGAATCCATATCAGTTGTGCAGAGAAATACTTGAAAAATCTGGCTCAGATTATGTGCTTTTTGAAGCTGCTGGACTAGTAAAAACAGCCCTTATTAGAGAATGGAATCTATTGTCAGAGAATGATATTAATTCTCTTCGTGAATATTTACTTAATTATCTTCTAAGAAAAGAATCCCCACCTTTCCTAAAAGAAAAATTACTGCAGGTAAATACTACTTATACAAATTATAAATCTATAACAGCTATAAAATAATAATTACTATGTAGTTTAAACCATAAGCTATATTAAAGTAGTATGTTTTTTATATATTTTTTCATATAATTATCAATTTTTAATATTAAGAGTGTTTTAATTCTAACCTTTAATTCCATCAAAAATTTATAGACAATTGCAGTAATAATTAAAAGAGGCAGCATTAATGATGGAGGAAGAGAAAGAAAAGCATTGTTAGATGAATTAGAAAAAATTATCCTCAGCTCACCAATAAGCCAACAAAAATTGGCATGCTCACTTATTTTATCTATTATGCAAGAATATGCCATAACTGTAAAGTCGGCTGATGTAGGATTAATATGGGAAGTACACTTTAGATTAAAAAAATCATTTGAAGCATTAGATTTAAAAAGAATTTTTAGATTTACTGTTGGTGTATTGGAGCAAATTGTTCGTTCAGGACACCAACCTGAGGGAGAACAAGCTTTATTAACAAAACAGTTATTGACAATAGTTGAAACAGTTTTATGTTGGAACCATGTATCTCCAATGCTATCCAAACGTTTAATTGGTGCATTTGAAGCAATTTATGAAAGTGATGCAGCACCAGCCTTACGTTTGAGTTTGAATTGGAAGGATACCATTATGAATCCAGAATTAATAAGATTATTTTTTGAAATATATATGTATGTGAGGAGTAATCCAGAACTCCTTAATTCTTCGCTTACTTGTTTAGTTCAATTGGCTAGTCTAAGTGGAGTGGTTGTTTCTGCAAGTAATTCTAAACAACAATACTTAGAAAGTTATGTGAGCAGCTTTGTAAGAATACTTGCATTTATACAGCCTTCAGAAAGGGAAATGCTTGGTATATCACAAATATACAGAAGATTGATTCAATTTTTCACACCTACTATGATAGCATCCACTCCCCCTGCATTTTTGCAATATCTTACAACTTATACCTGCCACTGTATTAGGGGTTCAGTAGTTGAAGAAGATGTAAGTATCATTTACATTAAAATTTATTTATATTTGTACTTATAACCTTTTTGATGAGTGCAGTGTTGAGTTCTACCACTTAATATGTAGTGTCTCAAACACATGTAAAATACAATTGATTCTATATATATCACATAGATTGAATAGCTTTTATATTGTATAGAATAACTACAAAAAATACTATTCTTACTATTTATTCTATAGGTAAATGATGACACAGTATGGCGTGAATCGCTGACCAAATTCCTGCACACATGGAGTTCCATAATGTATGATCCAGATGGTTTCCCAAATGACACTCTCAAGAATTCTTGTATAGAAATATTTAATACATACCTACAGTGTAGATTAGCTCCACCAGATGGAACAAGGTATGAAAGTTACTTATTTGTTTATTTAACTAAAAGGATGTTTAGTAAGGCCATTGTGGTTCAGTGGCACAGTGTCAGACTGTAAGCGTTCTGGTTGTTGGCTTGATTCCTACTTGTCCTCCTCCTCTTTCTTTGTTATGGTCTCCAGCCAAAAGCATGGCATTAAGTTCTGTCACTCAACAAGTAATGTCTCAAAGATTTGGTGGAAAGTGTCTTAACACTAGTTATCCACTGCCTACCAAAGTAAAACCAGAATCAATATTTAGCTTTGTTTATACCTGAATACAATCAAGAAATACAATTAAACACATAATATTGTTGGTTCAGAAAGTAAACCTGATTAATCTGTTTTTTGTTGTTATGAACTCATACATTTTATGACATTTGAAAAAGTAATTTTTTTTTAATAATCCTTATTTTATCATATAGTAGAGAATGCAAATCATTTTTGGAAATTGTGAAAACCTGAGAATATATATATATGTACTCATAGATGTTTAAAAAGTTTTTTGTTTCTCCTGAGAATTTTCTTAAGCTGTTAGTAAGTTTACACTTTTTTTTCGGCTTCATGATGTATCTCGCGCTTAGTAGGGTAGGCAGAGACAAATTCAAATTCAAAATATTCTTTATTCAAATAAACTTATAAGCACTTTTGAAT
>DWAO01002884.1:0-15099 GCA_018230605.1 Heliconius congener | reverse complement strand
AGGTTCCCTCTGCCTACCCTGCTGTGTGCGGGATACAGCGTGAAGCTGATTTTTAGATATAACTCTACAAATTTAAATAATATACTCTGAATTCATCCAGCATCCCTAAATCAATGTAACTCAGGAGATTCGACGATAATTATGTTGGTTCAAAGATTGAAAACACTCGAGATGCATCGCAAGGATGTAGGGTAGAAGCGATCGGTGCAGTTGGTTGCCATTCAGAAATCTCTATTATGTTATTTTCATTATATAATTAGAGAGAAAAAAAAGAGTGATCCGTCTCTAGAAACTCCTTTTAGAGGATATAATTAAGGAGTGTGTAATTATTTATAACAAGTGTCGTTCATTTAGAAGTTGTTTTTTTCAGGAACGGTAGAAGCGTGTATTGTTTTTGAGTGATGTAGTTTTTTTAATTCATTATATATTTTTCTTAGTTTCACGCTGTATCCTGCAATATAGCAGGGTAGGCAAAGGGTACCTAGTGTTCGAAGTTGGGCTATTTCTAGTTATTACGTGTAGATTGATAAGTGCTCTACGCCGCGCTTTGTATTTCCAAAGAATAGAATTGATAGAGGGATTTATATGTTTATAATGTGGTAGTGGTGGCTAAGCCTAAAAATCGGTAGAAAGTTGGGACAAAAGAGTTCCCTCTGCCTTCCTCTGCTATAAAAAAGCAGGTTATGGATTCAATTCCCATTCGAGGAAATGAAATATTTAATATTTAGGCATATTGCGGCTTTGAATTCCTCTACTCAACACGCAATCCCTTCATAATTCGGCTATCAGGTTCCCTCTGCCTACATTGCCCACTACAATGAGTAGGATACAGCGTGAAGTTAAAACAAAAGAAATATAAAATTTGTCTTATTTGGACAAAATAGAGCCATTTTATTGCATATTCTACATTATCCCCAAAAATAAGACTGACCTTCACATTTATAATCTTATAAGTATTAAGCTAATTATGTAATAGAATATTTTCGATATTTTACTAAGTAAGTCATGTGCCCCTGGCACAAGTGTGTGACTATAAACGCGACAAGTTATGGGTTCGAATCCCACTCAAGGAAATGTAATATATTGAATTATATATTTTCATTTCCTGGCTCTGCAGCAGGTTATGGATTCAATTCCCATTCGAGGAAATGAAATATTTAATATTTAGGCATATTGCGGCTTTGAATTCCTCTACTCAACACGCAATCCCTTCATAATTCGGCTATCAGGTTCCCTCTGCCTACATTGCCCACTACAATGAGTAGGATACAGCGTGAAGTTAAAACAAAAGAAATATAAAATTTGTCTTATTTGGACAAAATAGAGCCATTTTATTGCATATTCTACATTATCCCCAAAAATAAGACTGACCTTCACATTTATAATCTTATAAGTATTAAGCTAATTATGTAATAGAATATTTTCGATATTTTACTAAGTAAGTCATGTGCCCCTGGCACAAGTGTGTGACTATAAACGCGACAAGTTATGGGTTCGAATCCCACTCAAGGAAATGTAATATATTGAATTATATATTTTCATTTCCTGGCTCTGGTAACGAGGCAAAGCGCGGCGTTGTGTTTCGCCATTTAACACGCAATGCCTTCAGAATTCGGCGGCAAATGGGGAACAGAATTGTCGTTATGGGAACGGAATGTTTTAACACTTGATTCCAAGGTTCCCTCTACCTACCCTGATCACTGCAATGTACGGGATACACTGTGAAGCGAAAAAAAATTATCTTGAAAAACTAACGCCATTTTATTTCGTATTCTACATTATATAAGTGATTATTATTTCTTAATAATCATCACCATTACTTAAGCTAATCAAGGATAACGGAATATCTACAATATTTTTTCCCAAACAGGAACTGAACCTAGAACAACCTCAAAAACAAAATAACAACACCACGTTCTCAATTACGTCTATTCCATACAAAATAACACAAAAGCACAAACAAACAGTATTTCGAGATAATCCTTTATACTCATCCACATTCATCTTATACAAGATAATCAGGCTCCCGGCTCTCATTACTTGCTTCCTTGGCCTGTCAATAATATTTACAAAATATACTTTTCGTATTATATAATGTTTATGAAAAAAATGCTTCATAGGAATTCAGTTCTAATTTGTTGAAGATAAGAGTGAAAATCGCGTGTTTGGATTTAAATTGTTGTTTTGTCTACAGTACGTACGCTAAAATGTATTTATAGACGGTCCGCATCAGCGCAGAAGAATAATTATTCAAATGTAATAGAGTAATAATCTAGATGTAGTGTCAGCAAAAAAGTAAATTTTTAAAAATTATATAAATTTCTGTCCCATGGAAATAGAATTTATCTCAATAGAAATAAATACACAAAAAAAAATCTGCTTCACGCTGTATCCCGCACACAGCGGGGTAAGAAGAAGGAACTTACTGTTTACTCCCCGTTCCCCACTTTTCGCGGAATTCTGGAGGCATTGCGTGTTTAGTAGCAGAACTTAATACCGCGCTTTATCTCGATATCAGAGCGAAGAAATGGTAATATAAATGTAAATAAATATTTCATTTTCTTGAGTGGAGATCGAACCTACAACCAGCAGCGTTTGCAGGCACGTTTTGTGCCCCTGTACCTCGACTGGCCTCTATGTAAAATTATAGTAGAGTGTTAAGACACACCGTTTCGAAATTCTTAGGCGCTTCACGCTTGTATCCCCGCACCAGGACGAGGCTGAGACTGGCAGACTGTCCTCATATGTTAGATAAATTATATTATATAATAATTATTTTTTCACTCTGGTTTCGAGGCAAAGCGCGGCGTTGAGTTCCACCACTCAACACGCAACGCCTCCAGAACTCGGCGGAAAGTGCGGAACGGATTGTCTTAACACTAGGTTCCCTCTGCCTACTCTGTTGTGTGCGGGATACAGCGTGAAGTTAATTTAATTTGATTTAATTTTTTTTCTCTTCTGTCGCTACCAAAAATTTTATCGAGGCCGATCTTTCAAAAATATGATTATCACCGACCGCATCAACAAATGAGCTGCGAGAGACACGAATCATCATTTGTTACGTTTAAATGTAACGTTGTGTACCTACTACCCTAAACCCTTATAATATATTATAGGCACTCTACATATGGGCGAAAGATGGAAGTAGAAATGTATGTATTTGTATATATTTTTGTAAATGTAGGCCGATGAATGCTTTGAATTATGCGATTATCTATAATATTATAATAATAATAATTTTATTTTAGCTTAACGCTGTATCCCGCTCATATCAAAGTAGGCATAGGGAACCTGGGCATAGGGGACCAAGAATTAAGCCTAGTCCATACCCATCTTTTTGTCGAATTCTCGTAGTATGCGTGTTGAGTGACGGAATTCAACGCCGCGATTTGCTTTGTTACTAGAGCGAGGAATTGAAATTATTTAATACTTTATTAGAAATCGAACCCACAGCCGTTGCATCTGCAATCACATGTGCTCTGCGCTATGACGAGCTCAATATTTTTTTTTTCATATATGTTTTTTTTAAGTTTCAATGAAAGTAGGTGTGATATATCGATACATCTCTATATAGTCTATAGAAATGGTGTGACATTTCACAAGTCATTGAGTAACGGGTTCGATGGATTGTCGCGAATAAATTGTTGTTCACGAAACATAAATTTTTCAATCTGTTTCAACCTAATTTTGTATTATTCTTTTATTGTTTACATTCTATAAGGCTCTGTGGTTTAGTAGTAGATGGACAAAGGGTAGCAGATTCGTTGGCGTTTCATTAGAGTCTAATTGAAAGGTAGTCGACTGTATAAAGATGAATCTTTTTTTAGCTTTATACTGTCTTATACATAGCAGGGTAGGCAGAGGCATTTAGGAACCTATTAACCTAGGAACCTAGAGGCCGGAGATGGCCCACACGCCATACCCATGAAGACTCTCTCGTCCTTCACTTTTAGCCGAACTCTCGAAGCACTGAGTGGTCTGTGGCCTAGCTCAACGCCGTGCTTTGCCTCGTTGCCAGTTTAACTTTTTTTTATTTTAAGTTATATTTCGTTGCGGTTAATTTTGCATCTCCTAATAACGGTAGGGTAAAGTAGTGCAAAACGAAGTACACACTATACTTTTCCACCTATTCAGCTAAATGCAGAAATAGCCTGAAAAATTAAAAAAAGAAAAAAAATATAAAAAATACATAGATATGTTGCATTGCAAAATTGACCCTACTACCATCACCATTCAAAAAGCTATTTTGAAGCTATGGCCTAACAATGTTAGCCCACAGCTGGGCATACAAGACAATAAAACAACGGGTGGTACAGAAATAACTTTACCAATAGCAATCGAATGCCAGCCTGTGTAATAGTCCGTGTCACCCCTAAGCAATTAGAAATGCGACGTTACGGTCAAACATACATATATAACTTATATATATATATATATATATATATATATATATATATATATATATATATATATAAACTAGGTACTATGTTTAGTGTTTGTATATTAGAAATTTTTTAATTTTGTTTTTTCTGAAGCAGGTCGTGGCGTAGTGCTACAAATGTGCGTTTAAAGTGTACTTGATTCTCACTCGAGGAAATTGAATATTTAACATTTTTATTTTTTTGCTCGGGTGGCGTTTGAAAGCGCAGCGTTAAGGTCCACCACTCAATTCCTTCAGCATTAGACGTAAATTGGGGCGTAGAATGTAGTAGCACTAGATTCCCTTTGCCTAGATGCAGAATAGAAAAGAAAGAAGAGAGTATAATCCCTAATTTTCACTAATCAAACACTTTATTTTTAATAAAAAAAATATTCTAAGATATAATTCCGTTTTAGACTGTAAGAACATCCTTTTATTGGTGCTTTTATTGATGTCCGTTGATTCAAAAAATAACTAGAAAAAAAAATGGTATGGAAAATGAAAATTTTATTATATATTATTTTTCGTAATATTTAATCCCGATTTCTCTACAAAAATATGTTAAAAATCTCATGAAAACAACAAAAAAGTGAAACAAAAAGGAATAAACCCGTTTCGTTTCATTTCATTTCAAAAATTACCCACAAAATTGACGGGAAAACAAAAAAAGGCATCAAAACACTGCAAAGCACTCACAAATCAACACTTAGTATCGAACGGGACAATGGCATCTTCACGGGATGGATGTTGTCAATAAATTATCCATCTTTGAAAACCGCCCACATACTTCACTAATACGGATTTATGGTGTGCTCGTACAGGTTATAACGAGTTTTTTCTATGGATAATTTTTTTATTGTATGGAAAAACTGTTCCACGTATGACCAGCTAGGGTAGGAAAAGGGAATCTAGTGTCTAATTCTCTGTTCGGCACTTTTTGAGGTATGGTTTTGGTTTTTCTTTTCATTGAAAATATTGAATTGATTTACAAAATTGTATAAATTCCGTTTCCTATACGCTGTCCAATTTAAAAGACATTACGTCTTAAGAGGCAGAACAAAAATATTTTCAATATAATCGCACGACTGGGGATCGAATCCACAACCGTTGCGTTACAGTCAGACGACGCTCCGCTATACCACGATGGTCTCAAAAGCTTCAGATTGAAAAATATATATGAAAATGATATGAATACGACAATGTCTGTACGTGTATCAAACCGATGAAACATTAGCGTGGGTCGCGTTTCACCTATCACACGCATTTTTCGAAGTCCGATAACAAATGGTTGTCTATATTAAGAGATATGTGATGATACTGTGAAAAATGCTTTGTAATTTTTGATATCTAGATTTGGTATAAGTATCTAGATTTCATTTTATTGTAGTTTTCCATGAAATTAACTAGAATTTTAATAATTGTGTTTTGTATTGGGTTGTTCGGAAAGTCGTTACGTTTTTTTTTGTGAAAATGAAAGAAAATTTACGTTATAATTAAAAAATATTTCTTTTAAATTATATATTGGTCATTCTGATCCAACAAATTTTGCTATAATTTCGGTAGTTCAATTGTGCTCATCATATTTTTGGCTTTTGATGGCAAAAAACTGAATTAGGTGATTTAAGTTATATAGTATGAACAAAATAAAAGCTATTACTATAGTTTGAAGTAAAAGATTGCAGTGACCGAAACAAATAATAATGTAAGGATCAGATCTGAAAATCCTAGTTGGTAGCAGTCTACATCTCATTTTAAAGGCAACGCGTTTAGCATGTGATTCCATAAACAACGCTTATTTGTTTTCTGGTTTGAACGACATTTTTATGTTCTGAAAATATTACTGAACTACGTGTATTATTGAATATGTAATTATAATTTTATTGATCTCTCTCTCTCTTCCTTATTGAGATCTCTCTAAGCATTGAAGCTAGTTTTGCAAAAATACAATTAAATCTTCAGTCGGGAAAAGACAACGGTACTTTCCAACAATCTATTATTATTATTATACAATAGTAGTCGTCCTAGTCCTCGGCAGAGGGAACCTAATGCTAAAACACTCCGCAATTTATTAATCGAGATTACATGCGTAAGTGGCGTAACTCGCCGCGTGTTCTCTCATTACCAGAGCGGAGAAAAGAAAATGATATTTTCTTCTGAGTGGGATTTGAACACACAACTAACGAGCGTAGATATTTTGTTTTTTTTATCACAATTTTCCCTATGTATTTCTTTTGAAATTGTTCACAAAAATTTACGATACAGTGTAAAATAATGCTTGAACATGTTTCGTTGTTGCGTGTCGTTCTCGTTATATCGGTACAAGGATCGCCGCATTAAAAATTCTTAATAGTTAACTTGCAACTTGGGATTCTATAGCTTGGGTGTTGTACAAGTTATACATGGCTTTTAATACTAGAAGTTCTTATTTTTTTTATTTAAAAATATATTTGACAAACAAAGATATGCATATGAATAAATTTTCCTATTTAATAAAGGTATTTGAATAAGGATATATTTTATTTCACTTTTAATTTGAGGACAATTTAAATAGGTATTCTCTTCTGGAAAATGGGGTGAGACTAGAGAGAATCGATCCAGGATACTACTGACATTTGCATGTAATTTGACCATTCAAGAATGCTTGTACTGGTTTCATTGAATAAAGAATATGTAGATTTTGAACTACAACTTTATAATGCTTAAATTTTCAACATGCTTTTAGTAGGTCGTTCCGTAACTAAGTCACGGTGTATCCCGCACACAACAGGATAGGCACAGGTAACCTAGTGTTAAGACACTCCGTTCCTCACTTTCCGCCGAGTTCGTGTATGGCGTGTTGAGCGGCGGAACTCAACGCCGCGCTTTGCCCAGAACGAGGAAATGAAAATATAAACGTAACTAACTATTTTATTTCCTCGAGCGGGGATCGAACCCACAATCAGTCCATTTTTACATGTAATAAATAACGTTGCCGTATATAGCGATTCTACATCACAGTGTTGCCACTATTGACACTGGGCGAAATAGTTATTTGAACAAATATTGATACACTTTGCCCTGTTACGTTTATTTAGTTAGTTTTATGTCCATTTCTAAATGTGATACCCTTGGGCTTTACCTTATGTTATAGGGACTAGTTGTGGTCAGTGAATTATGACTCATCGAGGAGAAGGAACTTCTAGGAGTTTGGCAAAAAGGTGCTGGTGACCAGAAACTCGTTCCTCCGCTATGGAGATGTTGCATGATGAGTAGTAGGCAGAGGGAACTTGGGAACCTACTGTTAAGACACTTCCGTTCCCAACTTTCCGCCGAATTCAAATTTAGCAGAGTGTTGCCTCGTCCGCCAAAGAAATGAAAGTATTAAATATCTTATACCCGCGAGAAGTCGAACCCACGACTGTCATGTTTACAGATGCACCTTTGTGTCTCTGCGCTACGATATTTCCAGGAAATGAAATCTAAAGAATTGTAATTATTATTCCTTCGATTGGAAATCGAACTTACAACCTTCGCAATGACAATCAAACGTAGTTCCAGTGCGTCACGCTGACCTCAGTTATCAATTATTATCTATTATTTTTTATCATCAACGAATGTAACCACCATAAAGAAACTGAGCAATTTTTGCAGTACTAGTTTAGGTGAACTAATGTTACTACATTATAGGTCTTACCCAAATATTGTAGATCTTTAATATTTATTTAATTTATGAGGCCAGTCGTGGCGCAGAGAGACAGAGTGTGACTGCAGAATCGACTGGTTGTGGGTTCGATCCCCTTTCGAGGATTTTTTTTATTTTCATTTCTTCGCTCTGGTGTCGAGGTAAAGTACGGTGTTGAGTTCCGCCACACAACACGCATTCTAGATTTTGGCGAAAAGTTGGAAAAGCAGTGTCTTAACACTAGGTTCCCTCTGCCTACCCTGCTGTGTGCGGGATACAACGTGAAGCTGATTTATTTTGTCTTTTATATTTATATGTCAATTATTATGATCTCAATAATAATTATACACATTTTTTTACGTCAAAAACAAAGGCCAGTCGTGTCACAGAGGAACATGCGTGTGACGATGAACGCGACAGGTTGTGGATTCAAGTCCTACTCAAGGAAATTAAATTTTTAATATTTTTATTTCACTCAGCCGAATAATTGAAACTGCGTTACGTTAGCTTCCCTCTGCCTACCCTGCTGTGTAAAATATTATTGATAAAATTAACCACCATCAATAAAATTCAGAGGCCAGCCGTGGCACAAGTGCGTGTCGGTGAACGCGACAGATTAAGGGGTTCGATTCCCACCCAAGGAAATGAAATATTTAATATTTTCATTCCCACAACTAAAGTACAGCGTTGCATTCCGCCTCTAGCCGCCGCCAGAATTCAGCAGAAATTGGAGAGTGGAGTGTCTTAACACTAGGTTTTCTCTGCCGTGTAAAAATTTAGTTAGTTATAAAATTTTTCAACCACCACCCACCCAATTTAACTGTCCCAATAAAACAAAAACTATTTAACAAACAGATTTACTGAAAATGAGTTAATTCTAATTCTACCAATCATAGTCGATTAACGACTTAACCCTTTCTATGGAGCAATTATAGGTCTCGTTACAACTAATGGTCGAAGTTCGTTGATTTGGTGCACGCGATGTGATTCGTGTGTGGTTTTTTTCTGATGCGACAAGATTGTTGAATAAATTTCTAAAAATAAAAAAAAAAAACTTCACGCTGTATCCAGTACACAGCAGGGTAGGCAGAGGTAGCTAGTGTTAAGACACTCCGTTTCCCACTTTCTGCCGAATTGCGATATTGCATGCTGGCGGAACTCAACGCCGTGCTTTGTCTCGAAACCAGAGCGAAGAAATGGAAATATAAATTTTAAGTAAATATTTCATCTCCTCGAGTGGGGATCGAAATCACAACCAGTCGGTTTACAGTCACACTTTGCGCCACGACTGGCCTCAGAGACTCTTATTAATATTATTTAAGTACTGGTTCGATATAATATATACCTAAACTTCATAATTCAAAGGAAAATAATTTATTTTTATACATTTATCTTTAGTATTCATATTCAATTCTAAATAAATACAAAATACTTTAAAAAAAACAGAAAAAAAAAAACAGAAGCTATAGTCATCTAAAGTCGTAATATAATCGCAATAGCGAAACTCCACAGTAAAGCATTATCGCTAATAATATCCATTCAATTTCCCGCTAATGAGGCGTGTTGTGATCGTAAAGGAGGTGTATGTAGATTCGATTTTTTGGGTACTGTTCTGTACTAAAAAAATCACCTTCACGCTGTATCCCGCACACAGCAGGGTAGGCATAAAGAACCTAGTGTGAACCGAGTTCTGGAGTGGCGGGACTCAACGCCGCGCGTTGCCTCGACGCCAGAGCGAGGAAATGAAATTATAAATGTAAATAAATATATCGTTTCCTCGAGTGAAGATCGAACCCACAACCAGTCGATTTTACAGTCGCACTTTGTGCCCCTGCGCCACGACCAGCCTCATTATCTTATATTCTATATTTATTTATTTGGTTGACAAAAAAATATTATAATTTTTTATACTTCTACGCCGTATCCCGCATATGGGAGGCATTGAGAGCCTAGTGTCGCTCCCTACTTTTCGCTCATTTTTTGTATTGATTTGCAGAGTTTAAGTGAAAAAAAATATATATTTTCCCAAGTGACAATTGAACCCATTACCGTCAAACGCTATGCCCCTCAGCCACAAAGGTCTCTTTTATTATTGTTTATACTCGACTATTTAATCTTTAACAGCCTTATAAATACTGGTAATAAAAAGCTATATTTAGTAGGCCTTAGGTAACAGGTACCTTTAGGGTACTTGGATCAATTAAGGGACATTTGAAAGAGGATTTTCCAAAATTTTTACGGGTTTGCAAATGATTTTATATCTTAAAATCAAGTTAAGCAAAGCTGGCACCATCTAATATACATATTGTTCGTATATGATATTGTACGAATTCACCAAGTATTTAGTAAAAAATAACATTATAATGATCTTACAAATTTTAGTAGGGAGAAGCATTATTCGAAATCTTTTCATACCTTAAAATCCAGTCAAACAAATCTGCAGGTGAAGACTAGTATATACATACATACATACTCGTATACATCTCATATGAAATTTTACGTATTCAACAAGTATTTAGTACAAAGTAACATTAAATTTTACTATTAAAGCATTTCTTATTTAAAATTCTCTTTACAAGCGAACACCGGTGTTCGTGTATTGCGTGACAGTGGACGCCCCCAGGGCTACATATTTCAACGGTATTTGACCAAACTATGATAGGTTTAGATGTTAAAATCGTGGATAGGTGGATTTTTTTATTATTTTGTAGCTTATTTTTTTTTGTGTGTTTCCAAGAGCAGCTCTCCGTTTGTTTATAAATAAAATGGAGAGTTTTGTATGGATTAATAGGGTATGTGTATGTTTACTATCCTATATTAATGGGACTAACTTATTGAAAAATTATAATTATATACTTATATGCATTTACGTATGTCGGATATGGGAGCCGTCGTGGCGCACTAGCGTGTTACTGACACGCCATGGTTGTGGGTTCAATTCCTACCAGGTCAATTGATTTTAAGTTGCAAAAGCGCATGAAAATTTGGCGGAAAATGGGAAATGGAGTTTCATAACATTAGGTTCCCTCTATCTACCCCGCTGTACGCGGTTACGGCGTAAACCTGAAAAAAACATGTGTATTGAGACTGTCGTAGCGTATCGGCACATCGCCGAAATGAAAGCCAGACGATTATTGGTTTGATTCTCACTCTAGGAAATGAATTAGTTTTATTTTTCCCGTTCCAATAACTATACAAAGCGCGAAGTTGAGTTCCACCAAACAACTAGCAATATCTCGAAAATTTTGCGAAAGTTGGGCAACGGAGTGTCTTAACACCGAGTCCATGCAGCTGAAACTGCATAAACTTGCCTTATATTTAAAAAAAAAAATATATAGTCTACATTAATAATAAAATATACCACATCCGCAATAGGTCAACCCTTTCTTGCATCACACTGATCTATATGGGACACTTTTGGGCCTTTAATAAATATTTATTTACTCATTGTTTGTAGGTACTAGGGCCACATTACACCGTAATACCCTTCTAATTATATAATTTATATATTTGTTTGGGATATATGTATTATTAGTTAAGATATTATTTTAGTAATATTATTACCTGAAGTGTTTGTGCGGTTGAACGCGCTTATCTCAGTAACTTTTTGTTGTAATTAGGAATAATTTTTTATGCTTGATATAAAGGGGCATAGCTGTAGGTAAATGTTAATATAAAATTATAAAAAATATTAGGGACCGTTGTGGCTAAGGTTGCGACTTTAAGCGCGACAGTCGTTGGTTCGATTACAACTCGGGGGTAAATATTTATATATACATTACCTCGCTCTGATAACCAAGTATAGCATGTTGAATTTCACAACTCACACTCAATGCCTCAAGAATTGGGTGGAAAGTGGTGAGCGGAGTGTCTTAACACTAGTTACTCGGTTCCCTCTTCCTACCACTACCTACTGCTATTTGCAGGATGCAGCGTGAAACTATAATAAAAATCAAAATCACATCAGCTTCACGCTGCATCCCCCAACTGCAGGGAGGCAGAGGTAACCAAGTGTTAAGACACTCCGTTCCCCAATTACCGCCGAACTTTGGAGGCATTGCGTGTTGAGTGGCGTAACTCTACGCTACACGCTTTATTTACATTTATATTCTCATTTCTTCGCTCTGGTGTCGAGGCAAAGCGCTGCGTTGAGTTCCGCTGCTCAATACGCAATGCGTCCAAAATTTAGCAGAAAGTGGGGAACGGAGTGTCTTAACACTATTCCCTTTGCCTGTCCTGCTGCGTGCAGAATACAGCGTGAAGCTGATTTATTTTATTTATTTATTAATTAAAAAATAAAACTAGAAGATCATCAAAGTATATCAAAATAATAGCTATATTCAAATATAATGTATCTACCCTCAAAAAGTGAGGGGTGGCTTTATTAAAATTGACAGGACACACCTGTGTAAGGGTTAAACGGGGAAAATTGATTCATTTACGCTTGTCATTATGGACATGGGCACGGATAGGGGCGGGATAAAAGGATAATTACATATCAATATACTTACAGTAAATGGTGGTTAGATTGTAAAGGTTTTTTTGGTAGTTTCACGCTGTATCCAATGTTCTGAATGTTTTGCTGAATTTTCGAAACATTGCTTGTTGGTTAGCGGAGCTCAACGTCGCGGTTTCTTTTGATACCAGAGTAAGGATATGAAAATATGGAGTAATTCATTCCCATGAATAGGAATCGAAAATAAAACTGTCACATTTACAGCCACACAGTGCACTACTACGCCACGGTGGTAGAATTAAAATTGCAGAGGTCACTTTGGGGGCAAGCGCGATAGTTGTGAGTTCAATATTCTTTCGAAGCAATGTATTAAATTTCTTTACTCTGACAAGCCTAAGCGTGGAGTGGAGTACCACCAAACAACATTTAATGTTCAGAATATGGTAGAACATTTAAATTGTTTTTTTTTTTTCAAAATAAGAAGTTGCTGTATGCGTGTGAAAAAACTTAGAAACTCAGTGGATTTTTCTTAAATAAATAAAAAAAAGCCTATCCTGCTGCGGGAAAAAGTGAGAAGCGATATAAATATAGAACAGTTCAGAAATAAACAGCGTTTTATTAGAAATCTCTATAGAAAAGAAACTTTTATCATACTACTATAATACATCGCGTAGAACGGAAAACAATGAACAAACTCTTTAAATAATTCACTAAACTATACTTTAGGTTACCCCTACTATGGTGGCCTTTATTATAAAAAAGTAATATATTTTTCTTTACTTCCCTTCTGGAGGCAATCAGCTTTACGCTGAAAGCATAAAAAACATAATATAAATAAAATCGAATTTGTTGCCTATATTTTGATTAAATGATAATTTTTTTTATTAGAAAAAATGTCACCATACTTCAGCATTCCAGCGTCTAAGTGTAAGCGTGATGATTATGGGTTTGACTCCGATTCGGCCAAACGAATTTCTTCTTTCTGGTAATAAGTAGAGCGGTACGTGTGACGGAGTGTTTCAACATTAGGTGCCCAGTTTCTCTCTGCCTGCCCTGCTATGTACGGGATTTGCGTGAAAGTGTAATTAAATTATGTTTCCTAATCAAATAGTAATACACTTTGTATCGAGTTAGTTGCGTACAGAAATGTTCCGTCGATTAAGACACGAACACAGTGCCTCTCGATAATGATGTAAGTTTTTCCTTGTAACTGCCTTTAGTCCTGTAAGTATGGTCAGCATGTAAAATTATTAATATTAATTAATAATATTATTTTTAACAAGAAAAGAAAACGTATATGTTGTTTTTTGGGAATTCCCAACATACTTCTTTCATCAACATCTTCAAGCAAGTCCTTCGGGGCTTCCTCGTCCTTTTACATTGGTACTGTGCTCTCAACGATCGACTCACGTCTCGATCTGTTTAAATTTCAGTAAAGATATTGAAACATATCCTGTTATATAAATATATATACATATTTGTCACATTGACGGTCACACTACAAAAACGCTTCTGCGCTTTGAGCTGATGTTGAATATGATTTGTTTTTCTCTTATTTCCAAAAACAACTATCATTTTGATTTGTTTGTATTAACTTATTTTCTTTATTATTATATATTATTAACACAATTTAATTTATTATAGGTTACATTCTATTAAATAGTTACTCAATAATATGCTAACATAATCTCTAATTTTGATGAAACTCCGACGCAAACATATATCTATCAATTGTATCTAAAACCTAACATAACAGCCAATGGAAATAACTACACTACAAGAAAACTATTAACATTTCTATCACGAAAATATATTTTCGAATCAAACCAATACTAAAAATAAATCGATATATTTTTTTATTTGAGTATAATATAATAAATTTACATCTTAAACTATTTTTCTGCTGACTCTACATTATATTGAGACATAGCGTACAAGTGGAGATATGCGATGATAAACGGTTGTTTTGAACTAACGTCGTTAGTTCCCCTGTGGCTTGACATAAAGAGTATTCTTATGATTCTTATAATATAGACTGACTAGCCAGTATCAAAATATATATGCTTGATGTAACTTACCTTAGTATTTTGGGGATTTGTATCTGTTATATTTTTGAGCCCCGAGGCCAGCAGCCAGAAGGGGCACAAGTGTGTGAATGTAAACCTGGCAGGATGTGGGTTCGATTCCTATCCAAAAATAAATAAATATTTTAATTTCCTCGCCTTCCTTACTTGCCTGGCAACTAAGCCATACGTTCTCACCGGACTGCATCAAAATTCTTATACGCTTGTTGCAACTTACGAGTTTTTAAGTGTGGAAAACATTTAAAAAATAAAAAAAAATGTAATATAATTATTTCTATCTTTTCACTCCGACAAGAGAGCCGAGAATAGAGTGTCTTGACACTAGATTCTGTCTTCCTTTCTCGATAAGCGTGAGGCAGAAACGATATATCATTGGAGTTAAACAGTATTTCTGTAGCATACATTTTTTTTCATTTATTTTAGCTTTTTTTTTTTTTATGGAAAAGACACGGCAAACGAGCGTGCGGGTCACCTGATG
>DWAO01002883.1:0-15101 GCA_018230605.1 Heliconius congener | reverse complement strand
GAGGGAACCTAGTGTTAAGACACTCCGTTTCCCATTTTCCGCCGAGTTCTGGAGGTATCGCGTGTGGAGTGGTGGTGAAATTATACGGAAGAGAAAATATTTTCACTTGTACTTGAGTGAACTGTACCCACCATTATTGATGAACATTTCCTAAAATTCTAGTTACCAAAACGGTGGCGGTCAGGTGAATAGATACAAAAACATAGGACATAAAAAAAAAATTCAGAATTTCTATTTTAATTGTTTTGCCGCCTACCACGCCGGTTAAAAGTGTGAACCGCATACTATGTACTCTGTACCGAGTACCGACCACTGTGTAAAGATATCTAAAAATATCTTAAAAATGCTCCTTGCCCTAATATTTGCACACTCACATATCTATTAAACTTTTAAGAAAAATACAAATAGTTTTCCATTCCATGTGCCTGCAATTTGAGAGCTCAAAGTATTATTAATATTTGTAATCTCTATATCGTCGGATTAGATTCTAAACCTGGTAATTCCATTTTTAGTTTTTTTTGTACATGTACATTTTTATAAAATTTGATAGTACATAAAATAAATAAATAAAATAAATCAGCTTCACGCTGTATCCCGCACACAGTAGGGTAGGCAGAGGGAACCTAGTGCTAAGACACACCGTTCCCTACTTTCCCCTGAGTTCTGGAGGCATTGCGTGTTGAGAGGCAGGACTCAACGCCGCGGTTAGGGCTCGACACCAGAGCGAAGAAATGAAAATACAAATTTAAATAAATCTTTCATATCCTCGAGTGGGGATCGAATCCACAATCAGTTGATTACACAGTGACACTTTGTGCCTAACGTGACGTTATTGTCTGTCTTGGTAATTTGCTTAATACCCTGTTTAGATTTACACTTTTAGCCGACTGATATTTATTTTTTATATGCTCAAATCAAAGACAAAATGAATTTGAAGATGAAATGATATTGAAGAATGGAGCTATTCTTTTTGCTGAGGTCTAAAATTAAAAATGGGCTATTTGATAGTTATACCTGAAAGAAGTTTTCGGTATTATCAATTATTTCTAATGTCCATTGTGCAGTAAAAAATATAGGGCTAAGGCTAACTAAGACTTACACCGTAATGTTATATATATATATATATATATATATATATATATATATATAATAGTTCTTACAAAATCTTATTTTTTATCGAACGTACATTTTTTACGTATATTATCAGCACTAATATATCAAAGCGGCAACAAAACTCATCTCATTGAAGAATGACGAATGGTGGGTATTGGAGGCGAAGTATTATTAACTCAACGCAATACCGCAGTTAAATATTTCTTTTATAGTTGCGCCCTCTATTCTTAGCAGGGTAGCTGGAGAGAACGGGGCGCCAAGCGCTACGGCCTCTTAATTACCTCGTCCACTGTCAATAACCACTCCATACACATCCTCCGGAGGTTCCTCATGCTTTTAACCTAACCTTCCTCATCATCAATACAGTGGTTTCCAAGGTTAAGCCTAAAAATCTTACCACGAAATTAAATTGATTTTATGTCATTGTTTTAAGCCCTGACTATGTCGCGTAACAAACTAAAAAAAGTAAAAAACGACCAATTATAATAAAATCTGATCAATTGTCTGTTCAACATCTTTGAAAAATTATAGTGTTGCTAAAATCTAGATTCAAATTGCCTAAACAACGGTGTACGATATCGATCAATCACTACAAGTAAACCAGATGTCACAATAAAAGCTTCATATATTCGAACAGGTATATATTTTTTTAAAAAAACGCTGATAGATTTTTAAGGATTAAACGCCGACATCGCTGATAGGCTGCAATAGAATCTACTATGTATATATTTTTGTATTATAAGTCAGAAATCCGAGTGTCAAATGTATTAATAATGTAATAATTAATAATATTATTTTAAATATAAAAGTAATCCTGACTGAAACCATACTGAACTTTTGTAATCTATATATTACATAATACATGCATAGACAAGTGAATTCAGAATGTAATAAAAAATATAAATTGGGTCCGTTTGATCATCCTTTTCATCAATATGTGGATAATGAAATCTAAAAATGGACGGGGATCTGGACTTTAGCTTTGTAGAAATATGTTCGTGTAAAACATTTACTGTATGTGCAGGCAAATTTATCGGGGCTAATTTTTTATTAGTATAATATCTGGACTGGGCACCAGATTATTCTGGAGTGGGCACCAGATTATTCTGGAGTGGGCACACCGCAACCCGGCCCCACTCTTCCTACACTTATGATCATTCGCAATTTTTTTTGTCTTCCTTTCTTTTCCATTTGTTCGTGGACCACGCAATTCTACTGGATGAATTAATTTTATTGTTATTACAACTTAGGATTTGGAGTAGGGCTTCCAGTTTCAGTATACCAAGATCTCGGCATTGCGGGACATTGTTTTCCAATCCCGCGTGCTTTTCGGGACTTGAGATTGACTTGAGATTTGAGGGACTAGAAGAAAACTTGTACGCAACATTTCCAGAACAGGATCGCTCGGGAAGATTTCCAGTGATGTTTCATGAGAATGAAATTCAGCTCTTTCTATTCGATATATTTGATAGATAAGAGGGATAGGCTAACATTTGTATATTGGCTATATTGCCTCTAAAATATACAATACTTTGACAAATAACAATGTAGTTTCCTTCGCAAACATTTTAAATTTAACACTAATAAAATGACCTAACCAAAAAAAAATTGGTTAACATTATTATCTAGTAATAAATAAGATCAAATAATCAGCCTTTCAACATTTTAATATAAAACAATTTTTATTATATTAAAAGAATTTTTATTTTAAGACTAGCTGTACTCGCTTCTTCTTCTACGTGGTAAAGTAAACTGAAGAACCATCCATCCAACCACCATAGAACCATCATAAATTTCAAGTTTGTGAAGACATAGCCCTCGCTTTTTTTAGTTGTTTTATTCCAAAATATTGGAAACTGTTTTTTTTTTTACTTTATCATCGGGCATATAAATAATTATTTTACAGAGAATATCTGTACATTGAAAATGATATTTCATTCAATTTAATAAAATAATTTAGGAGCACAAGCGTGCAACTGTAAATGTGGCCGGGTGTGCGTTCGATTTCCGCTCGAGGAAATTAAATATTTATTATTTTAATTTTTTCGCTCTGGTAATGCTGCAAAGCACGGCGTAGAGTTACGCCATTCAACACACAATGCTTTGAGAATGCGGCAGAAAGTGGGGAATGGAAGTGTCTTAATGGGTATTGAGTATCTTAGCACTAGGTTCCCAGGTTCCCTCCGCCTTTTTTTCATTCTGCCATATACAGGATACAGAGTGAAGCTAACAAACCAATAGTAAGTTGGAGACCTACATGAAATATTTTTCGCATATTTGATATCAAAGAAATGGGAGCGATGATAAAGCTATCGTAAAGAAATTATCGCCACAGAATAAATCGATTATTTTCGATCTCCAATCGATTAAGGTGTAAACTGTGGTGCATTAGACATAAGATACGCTTTCAACTATAAGATTGTATTGTAATAGTTCTCTGTTCTAATATTGAATATATAATTCTCTTTCTCATATTCGAGATTGAATTTCTATTCTCTTCCACATAAAGAATGAGTGTAGATAACAATAATAATGAATGAGAGAAGATAACAATAATTATTTTATCAAACTTTTAAAAGTTTTTAACTGCATAGGAATCATACAAAATAACTTCTTATTTTTCTTTACAAATTTACAAGCGAACTCCGGGGAACCGTTATTACGACGGATATTTACAAAAATATTTTTATGAATAACAAGTAAAAAGCCTTTTTAATTAGGCGGAATGCAGACATATTCAAAGTGGACTGTAACGGTAGGAAGCAAACAGCCGAAGATCGAGCTCAGTGGATGTAAATAACGTGGTCTAATAACTATGACAACCATCATATGTATGTCAAAATCAATTAGATATTTCATTGAATTGATTTTTACCTGTATTATTGACAAACCACGTTACAATTAATTGAATATCATAATTAAAAATAATGATGTATCTCGGTTTGAAGCGTAACCACGTGGTAAAAGACAATATAATTTACAAATTATATTGTGGATTTTCGTATTTATATTTATTACATATTTTTTTAAAGCTGCAGATTTATTTTTTATAGGTCCGTGTCTCAAAATAAAATCGGTATCTTTATTGGATCATTTTATTGTCCGTCTGTCCGTCTGTCAAGACCATAAATCTAGAGAAGGAGTTATCAAGCTAATATGAATATCAAATATTGGAGTCTACAGTCCCTTAGAGCACAGAAAAAAAACATGCTTTTAAGTCAATGAAATCAAAAAATACGAACATTTATGCATATTATATATAGAAAATAGAGTAAGCATATCAAAGGAACATGTCATTGCGTTATGACTTATCACGTATGATGTCATCACTCCATAGCTGGCGTGTGTTAACGTAAACACTACAAATGCTTAGGTACTCAAACACCTTTGGATTATTCACTTACTTACAACTTATTGTTATATTTAGATATAGAAAAATATCTAAAACTGTAGTAGAAAATTATCTATAGGAATAAGACTTACTATTAGGAATAAGAAAAAAAATGTAAGAGTTATCCGCTTCCAAAGATGTCGTTTGGCATAAAATAAAATACGTTTTCTAAATAAGTTTATTCTTAAGAATCGGAAGCGGTTAAGGTTTTAAAAAAAAACACGATAAAATACATATCGTCTATAGGTTTTCCAAAAATTTCGGAAAGAGATTCTATGTAGTTGCAATAATAGTCACCTAATATCAATAAAAAATTATATAAAGAAGTGAAAAATTAAATGATGAAACGAAATGAAATTGACGCGTTGGGAATTTGTTGGAAATATGTATGTAGAATACATTTTATTTTGGGGATCAGTTATAACTATCAATTTTTACTTAATTGCGAAAAGCATTTTTTTTCTATTATTAAAAATATTAGTACACTAATACAATACTATTTTCAATATATTTTTGTAAATAGTTTTATCTTAATTGAAACATTTTTAACAGGAGAATATCATTAAAAGACTTACGTAATTTTAGCAAAGCTGAAATTTTAAGGATTAATAGTCTAATCTGTAGTTAAGACTGTATGAATACTAATATGAGTTGAGGCGACCTCTGTAAGGGCCCCACCCTTTCAGAGGTCGCCCCAACTCAAGGCACACCCTCACCTACGTTAAAGTAGAAACACTCGTATTTAAATATGTTTTTGAGAAAAATAAAAAAAACATTTGTTTAGTATTACCCGACCCTTTACAAAAGCGTTTGCTCTGACTGTTATAGCTATTAGCAAAATTTAGTTTTAGATACATTATTTACGGACTATCACAAGAGCCTTTATAAGCACTCAGTCCAATGTCTCAACCCTCCTCCCAGACAGGGATGTGCCTTTATTTGGCCATACCTGTGAAAGTTAGTGACACTTTCTAGTTCTATATATTAGACTAATAATCCTAAAAATGACGTAGGCCTGGCGGCACTGGGAACTCGGTCTATTACGCAGTAGTAGCGAGCAGAGACATCTACACATAAACAATCTACGCATATCTAATTGTACGAAGAATGGTTAAAAGTTGAATAATTTTTCTCGCTATAGAGTATTATTACACTTTAAAAAATTAAAAATATTCCTAATAGAATAAAAACAAAATATAACAGTAAACTGCAATGTTAACAACCATGCAACTGAGATTTGTAACATTTTGCTTTTATCTGGTATTAATTTCATGATTAGTTATTATATATACAAATAATATTATGGCCATTGTAAAACTGTAATTGTATGTTGTATGTATTGAAAAAATGTAATTCCATGATGAATATTTGATAGAATTTTTTAGGGCGAATCCATATTAGAAAGGCGAAAGTATTTTTAGAATTTAGTAAACATGCAATAAACATGCATCAACATTTACAGGCATGCCAATTTTCATATATTTCTGCCGTAAAACCCATTGTTCTAATTTAATAATGAATTTTCATTAAATTTTCACAGAAATTTGGCCATTTTGGTCATAGACGAATGAAAGGTCCAAAGGATATAGAGAGTTAGTTATATATTATGATCGTGACATATTGTAACTTTATATAGAAATATTATATGTTGTGTATGTTATTTATATATATGTCACTATGTACAAAACTTAAATTAAATCATTATAAAATAAGACTTAGAATAAAGAAATATAAAAGGCAAATATATGCAGAACTTATGAAATACAAGCCATTAGATAAAGTTACGCGTACACGATGTCAACAGGCCAAGAAATGGAGTTTTTTTGTCAATCTCCACGCTGTATTCCGCATAAAGTAGGGCAGGCAAAGGGAACCTAGTGTTAAGATACTATGCACCCTATTTTGAGACTTCTGTTCCTCACTTTCCACCGAATTCATGAGGCATTGCGTGTTGAGCGAAATCACCGTCGCGTTTTTCCTCGATACAACGACGAAAAGTAAATTTAAAAAAATGCTGAGTAAGAATCAATCTGACAATTCCGTCACACACTTGTGTCCCTCCGCCACGATAGCGACGCAAAACACATAACCTAATGTCAAAGTTCTCCTTCAAACGCTTTACTTTCACTAAGCGAAACAAGGTAATTAATTTTAGTATAATCATTCATCCGAGTGGGAAATCAACGTTTACTAACAAACGCTGCCCCATCGGACCTCGATGATTTCATATTTGTTTTTATCCTATTATTTTAGCTTCACTTAAAACATAGATATATTTAAGTTGAGCGTCAAACTGTATCCCGTACATAGTAGGGTAGACAGAAGGTACCTGGGAACCTACTGCTAAGACATTCTGTTACCATTAAGACACTTCCTTTCCTGACTTTCCGCCAAATTCTTAAGGCGGAACTCAACGCCATTCTTTGGATAATTATCAGAGCGAGGAAATAAAGAAATAAAATATTTCATTCCCCCGAGTGGCGATCGAACCTACAAACGTGGCATTTATAATCGCACGGTTGTATCTCTACGCTAAGACAACGTCTGCCTACAATATAGTTAGATAAGTAGCAAGAGGTTGGGGTGCGTGCCACAAATTTATATGTCTGCTGTAATAATGTAATGATTGTTTGAATTGCAATATGTGATAATAAGCAAATTTTTTTAAATATTTTTTCGTTTCTTTTTCTACTATAATTATAAGTAGACATTTTGTTTAAGTTAATAACATACGCTTTGGTTGTGGGTGCAATCCCTACTTGTAAGAATAGTTACATTTACAAATCACAACGTCTGGTCATCAGTCACTGAAAGTTTCTTGGCGCTGAAATCAGCGAACACATAATTTTAAGTGTAAATCTAAATATATTTACAATTTCTGATATGAATTGCATTATAGAATTAGCCACAACCTGTTACTATACAAAGAGAGCTGAAAAAAACTAAGATTGATTCAGGGATGCTTAAAATAGAAGTAATGGCCACAGACCGGACGCCATTAATAGCTGTGCAATTTACTCTGGGTATCAAACCCACTATTTCTGACGTGGAACCTATCGATAGGTTTCCGCCGGTTGACACATATCGCCAATCAATACAGGCACCAGGGAACAATACGGCGTCGTAAATTATAAATCCAAGTTTCTGCGTTATAGCTTTTGTAATTGGCCCGTGGAAGGAGGAACTAAGGTATAAGAATACGGCGCATTCACGTTTGGAATTTGAATTTGTATTGAATTCTTATCAAATACGACGTCGGTTAGAAATCAGTATGTGATATTTGTATTGTCTATTGTGAAAATATTTTTATAAATTTTTGTTTTATTACATTTAAAGAACTGATAGTACCCACTATTTTCCTGCTACTCTACTCAATTCAGCATCCGTATGAACGATAAACATGCCAATCCTAAAAAAGTATATTTTTTATATAAATATATTTATAAATCAATCAACCACAGAAAATTATATATGATTATTTATTTATTATATTATAAATAATGTAAAAACTCATATCATATTTGAATTTGAATAAATTATAGGTACCGAAAATATGTGAGAAAACCACCGTAAAATAATTTGCGGAAAATGTGGACTAACTACGATATTGGAATCGTCAATATCAAATGATGCATTCAATTAGTTAACACGTCATAAAACAAACAAATGAAAATGAATAATAAGATTTTTTAATAAGGTTTCGAGATAATTTGGCGGACAGTGGGGAATGAAAGCGTCTGAATGGGAAACTTAGTATATTAACATTAAGTTCCCAGGTTCCCTCTGCATACATAATCTACTAATTTGTGCTATTTATTTGTTTAACATCTAATTTGGTAACTAAAGTTTTACCTACAAATAATTAATTGATAACTATAAATGTTAATGATGTAAATATCATTCGAAGCGATAATTAATATTTTTATATTTTATTACTTCACGCTGTATCCCAGGGTATCCCACACACAGCAGGGTAGGGAGAGTGGATCTAGTGTAAGACCACAGTTCCCCACTTTTCGCCGAATTCTGGACGCATGCGTGTTGAGTTTGAAACTAGAGCGAAGAAATTAAAATAAACATTTAAATAAATATTTATGTTATTTAGTACCAATTTTTAGCGGATTTGTAATACATTTGAGAATTCACTTTCACAAAATCTAGTCAAAAGCGTAATGTGTCCTAGATAAATTAAAATTTTAAACATTTGTAATATTTGTTTAATCTCTATGTACAAAATTACATACAAAATTTTCATATTAAAATTATTTTATCTTAACAAACAAGAAACAAAATCAAACACTTTAATCAAATAACTAATATTAAACAAAAAATAGTCGAACAAAATGAAAGAACTGTGACGATCATAAAGATGAACAAAAACATAATATAATGTCAATCATAAAAGAGAATTCTATCATCCACATATAAAACTAAACTACCAAGCTCGTGATTTATTGACATTATCTATAAGAGATCACAATGTAAAAGATATCTTAACAGAATCAATGCATAAGTAGCTTTTAACTAATGGAGAAATGCCGCGGGCGTTCGCTAGTGAGACATAATTAGGCTCCCTCCGAAGGTAATACGATAATACGGAGTTAGTTACTTTGCGCCTGCAGCAGGCAGGTCCTTGTTTCTGCTTTAGATACAAGTGGTGTGTTTGCCCTTTGCTTGTTTTCTATTTGAATTCTCTAAGTCAGAATTGGAATGTTTGTTTTTTTAGTAAATATCTATATAATAATAAAAGAGAAGAAATTTAATATAAATGATGAATTTAAAATTGTCACACATAAAATATATGTTAATAAAAATGTAAGGTGGCGGTTTTGAATAGTTTTTATTATTATGAAAAGATATATTTAAAAAAAAACATTGTGAGGTAGAATATTTTTTGCTGAAACAAAACGCTCATTGCCTTGACACCAGAGCGAAGAAATGAAAATATAAATTTATTTATATAAATATTTCATTTCTGCGAGTTGGGAACAAACCCACAACCAGTAGCTTACAGTCAGCCAATCAGTCAGTGTGCCGTGCCCCCACAACTGGCTAAGACATAATTTTAGCTAAAACGAAATAATATTATAGTCCGCCAACCTGCATGCTGCAATGAAACAGGACAAAGGGTTGAGGTCAACGTGAACGGCGGCTCGTCCTTGGGCTTCAGTAGCTCGTTCGTGGACACCGCGTGGATCAGCAGCTCCTGACGACATAGAATATTATAATTTATAAGATATTTAAATGTATATAGAAGTCTAGATTGCTTTAAGGCACATAGATATTTGATGTCTTAGAAATTATTTTATTATCTCTATATATTCTTTACTCATAATATATATATATTCTTTAAATATTCTTAATAATATATATTACTTATCAAGGTTTCAGCAAAGTACTTTGAAAATGGATTTGGAACCGGGCCTTTAAGCCATCTGAGATCTCTAACCAATTAAACTCTACGCTATACACGATACGTCACAATAATATGCAATTATTTTTGACTGTCAGCATCTCTGTACGGAGAATTTAATATTTTTGACACCACATATCCTAATAGTGTAAAAAAATCGTGTGTAAACTCAATCATATTTAAATATTTGGCTTTTGTTTTATAGCTCTCAAGAGTATTTAATATCAAAGCACAGAGTGCACCACTAAATAATAAATAATATTTTATATTTCTGTAAATTAATAATGTTAGGTCCGTTTTATTTGTGTATTTTTTTATGTAAAAAATAAAGTAATGCATTGATTTAGTATTTAGTTAGATGAGGCCGTTGTGGCGTAGGAGCACACGTAACACGACGGTTGTGGGTTCGACCCACGCACGAGGGAATGAATTATTATTTCGTAATATTTTAATTTCTTCTGGCACCAAGGCAAAGCCTAAAAAAATTCAGCGAAAAGTAAGGAACGGTGTGTCTTAACACTAGGTTTCCTCTGCTTATCCTACTGTAAGCGGGATACAGCGTGAAGCTGGAAAAAAAATATTTAGTGTTTTTTTTATTGAAATATAATTTTGTATCAAGAATAAAGAATCAAGCATGAATCTATACAACAATTGATCAGTCATGTTATAAAGTATACAAAGGTTTACGTAAAAGAGGGGCTACATATGCAACCTGAGTTGACCTTTGTACACTTTGTTTACAATATTGCAAGAAAATCCCCGACGACCGTTCTTACGTTTCCAATTATGTATAATAAATGGAAAAAAAGTATTAAAATATAGATATCATTTTTTTTAAATATTTAGATAAAGCCGTGGGGTAACTCTTTTTTTAAATATATTTCATTCACTTTGACTTCTGCTACTTGGCATGTAATAAATAAATGCAGACGGAAAAAGAGAAAATGACACTGTACATATAATTAAGAAATCGGCTACATATATATTTGCCTATCAGTGATGTATTCAAAACACCCGCTCATAGCAAGGTTGGCGGAAGGAACCTGGGAACCTATTGTTAAGATACTCCGCTCTCGTTTCTCAATTTCTGCCGAATTCTGGAGGCATTGCGTTTTGGCTGGCCGAACTCAACGCCGTGCTTTGCCTCGTTACCGAAATATATAGTCCTCGAGTGGGGATCGAATCCACAACCTGTCGCATTTATAAACGTACGCTGCTGCCCCTGAGCCATGACTGGTCTCAATATTTGTATATCACATATAGTTCTAAAAATAATATAGGTACTATAACAAACCAATATTTTCGTATTTTAATATTAAATCGAATCTTAAACATAGCCAATAAATATCGTACAATATCTATTTCTGAATACGTGGGATGCTTTCTCCGATCTTGAATGAACGACAGTCGACCCTCCGCGTAATGTGCTTGTAGTGTCATGTCTAAGACTGGAAAGACCAGCGATTTACAAATTTAGTTTAATAATTAAAAAGTTTCAAGTTACTAAACTAATTGAACTTTAATTTAATATTTTCTTTTAAATTATGTGCGACAGTAGGTTGTCCGTTGTCACGAGACGGCCAGAGTAAAAAAAGTCTATTACATTGTTTGCATTTTGACAATCTAATATTTCAATATTTGTAATAAAATCTTGACACAATAAACCAGGCGAACTGGAAGAGTGTTATATATTGCGATGTGATATATTGTAACTTAATGCTGAAGTGCTGGTGTGTCTTAACACTAGGTTCCCTCTGCCTACCCTGCTGTTTGCGGGATACAGCGTGAAGCTCGTTTAATTTTTATTTTTTTCAATGCTGAAGCACTTGCTTTAGCTCTTCATAACGAGTAAAAATAATAAATTATAATTATGTCACTGAAAACACCAACATATGAATACACAGTTTATTAGACATATACATAGTTAATTTACAAATCTACATTAATGAAAAAATGCGGTATAAAAAAAATCTTTACTGTTTAGCCCAAAGCTTAGTCCGTAGCCTAAAACGCTAGCTTTTTGACACAGTCGACTATATTGGATCTGATTTGTTTGTAACAGCTGCGCGTACGCACCTATTAACCGTTGATACATGCTTGTCAGGCGGCTATTAGCGAGAGCGGGATGAAACATAAAAACTACCCACAAAAGAAAGAGAGGACGCGTGATATTTATTCGCTGCACCAAGTCCAAAAAATTCTTCCGAAATTTGAATTGAAGACACCGGCAAGCAATATCTCTCTTCTATATAAAGATATATCATGATTATTTATAATTTAACATTTCTCCTTAGTTTTATTTTACATAACTTTGGTGATTATTTATCATTGATAGAAAAATTGTGAAATACGTTTTTTTTTTTGCTTTTATTAGAAAAGGTTAAGTTTAAACTTAAGTAACGGTCGTTTATTAAATATTTTTTAATTTACTCAGGCCTGATGGAAAAAATAGGAAAATAAATAAAAAATAATATTTCAAACATGATAATACAATCTGTTTTTCCTAATAAAAAAGAGTATGTTATTATAAAAAATAAATATTTTATTACTTAATTAATTATGGAAATTTTATCGCGTCTGGAAAGTTGATGGGCTCATCGAATTAATCTCCTTATAAGTGGTCTTGAAATAGTACGTATAATATAATATAGAAGAATGGTATGTAAAATTTTGGCTCGCTAGTGTAGTACAGTGTAGTAGTAACGTAGTTTGCCTCAATTAGTGAGTACGCATGCCGTCTTAACTACATATTAGACTAATGATCCTCAAAATTTCAGCTTTGCCAAAATGATGTAGATCTGGCAACCCTGGGATCTCAGTTTAATATCTTTGACAATATACACTCACTTTTGTATAAAGTGACATTCACGTTGCTAAGGCAACACATTGGTTGCGTTAAATAGTTTTCTGTCAAATAAACATAAATCTTATTATATACAAGAGAATCAACCATGGTTTGGCTCTCTTAAACTCATATTTATATTATAACCGAAATATATTTTTGTATGTTTTTTTTAATGAAAAGTATCCTACGCGCTTTCTACTAGCTCTAAGAACGTGTGTGTCATCATAATCGGTTGATTAGCTTAGTTAACAAACAAACTTACATTCCCATATATAATATAAGTTATAAACATATATAATAAATAAATAAGTATGAAAAATGTAAATCGTGTATAGTGACGAAGCGACATCGGACCGCTGTTGGGATTACACGAAAATAGCACCGTAATTAATTGTCGACTGAGCCCACAATCTTGTATCGGAGATTCTAGAATTTCAATTTACGTTATTATAAAAAAAACTTCATTTTATCACGTATCTATAAAAATTTGAAAATTTTCTAACTTTTGTCTAAATATGACATTTTAATAAGCTATTGACGAGGTTTTTATTAATTTCTTAGTCGTTTCTTACATAATATGAAGACAGTAGAGAATTGTATTATTGATATAATAATAAGATTGTATTTTTTTCGACTTCTCACTGTATTTTCCATATACGAAGGAAAAACTGGTGGCAAGACACTACGTTCTAAACGCTCTTTGAAATCTGTACACAACTGTAACTCGCAGTTCGTACATGAAAGATATATGAGAAAATCTATTATTAGAGGCATTATTTAATGTAATAGAACCCAAAACAATAATGTAGAAAAAATTAAATCTGTTTGTCTTTGCGTTTGTCCACGCTAATCTCAAAAATAGCTTAACCGATTTAAATGCAGTTATCAGAATTTTATTTTGGCAATTTTTTCTTAAAATTTTATGTTTTTTTCAATCAGGTCATAAATGGAAAACTAATGTCCGTATAAAGAATTTTGTGCGATATATAAATTTAAAAAAATATACATATGTCAACGTGACATAAAGAAATAAATAAATGTTTTTAAACAAACAAATGATTTATTATATACAAAAGCAATATATGAACAAGATTAGATATACTCTTGTAATACTTATATAAAAAGATCTTTTAAACACTTGCTTAGCTCGCCAGTACCTACTTTAAATAAATACCTATAACAAATAATGGTCTGTAGTGTTGAAAGGCGAGACGCTCGTTCTAATCAATATCAAGACAAAAAAATATACTGTATATATGTATAGATTTAGTTTAGGTATGCCAAATGTTGAGTTTCTACTCTTAGTAATTTCAGCTCAGTTGGAGAGGAAATGGAATATAGTTTTTCTTATTATAAATTTTACGTTTTTATATATAAATTTATATACATTTAAAAACAAAAAAAAACGTACTCTTCCGACGATGGGATAAGGGCCCACGCCATCGGTGGCTAGGGCTCCAGAGAGAGGAACCTCCTAAGAATACGCGCTGCCTCAAGTAAAACTGCCTTCCGCATCCGGTTCTTGATCCAACAGCTAAGTGATAACCTCTTAAGATGTCGGTCGAGACTTTTCACTACTACACTATTAACTGAAACCACTATGCACACAATGATATTCACATAACTAATTATTTTTCCCTTGCAAAGATTTAGATAATATACAAACATTTTTTTTTTTATTTACACTGTATCTCGCACACAGCAGGATAGGCAGAGGTTCCCTCTAATGTTTAGACACTCTGTTCCCCATTTTTTTCTGGAGGCATTGCGTGTTTAGTGGCAGAACACAACGCCGCACTTTGCCTTGACACAAGAGCGAAGAATGAAAATATAAATTTAAATAAATATTTCATTTTCTCGAATGGAGATCGAACTTACAACCAGTTGCGTTAACAGTCAGGCACTTGTGCCCCCGCGACACCAGGAATATATACATTTGTATGTCAGAAAACGCCATATTAAATCACGGCATTAGTAAATTGAACAATTTCTATACAACATTAGTGGAGGAGTTGATTCTCAATAGACTAGATGAACATGTTTTTTTTTTATGCCATATTTAAGACTAAGAGATATTATTGTTTTTATTAAATCGATTTCGTGTCTTTGTGACTATATAACCGTAAAATATTATAGAAAAATATTTTTTAAGCAATTAATAATATTTTACGTCTGTGGCGATTCATTTCAATGACTTGACAGCATACAGCTAAAACTACTGAGCGTAGAAGCGACAATTTCGACATTTGGGTTAAGTTCTCGGCCGTGTGATCCCGGCGTAGATTAGGATTATCCTGGTACTGGTGGTGTCGTAAGAGGCGACTAAAGTACGTGTGGTA
>DWAO01002882.1:0-15104 GCA_018230605.1 Heliconius congener | reverse complement strand
ATATAGTATATATGTTCTATTTAATTATCGGATTCTGAGATTCTAATAAATTGAGAAATGTTGCAATAATATTATTTTCCTGTATTAATGACCACATAGATGTAGGCGAAATAATATTTTCTTTGCTAATAAAACTCTCGCATGGCGTCTGTTAAATTTTCTGGCGATAATGCAACATCGTTTTCAAAACTCTTAGTTTCATCATTAAAAACATTATTTTTACTAAAAGGAAAGAGATCGAGTGGTTCCGGAAAAGCACGTCCACACTTACACTTGTTTATCAAACAACGATTCGGCATGATTTGGACATGTTTCAGCAATAATTACGAATTTTACGTTTTTCTGTTAAATAGTAATAAGAATGAATTATAAAACTAAAAACCTAATTTTCGGGCCCCAAAAATTACGGGCCCTAGGCAGTTGCCTAGGTAGCTTATGCCTTAGTCCGCCCCTGTAAGCCACAGCCAGTTTTTATAGTTAAAAAAATAGTTGAATATGTAATTGTATAGGTACACTAAAGTGTTGCCATTAACTTGCAGATTCTGTATAAAAGTTTTTGTATGAATGTCAAACTAATTATATCTTATAGCAAAATCTTAAAACTCTTAAATCTAAAGATTGACAAAGATATTTTTCTATATTTATTAAAAAAAATTAGAAACTATAACATGAACTTACTTATTTTCAGAAGTATCAGAAAAGATGAAAAAGGCTTCGGAGACTCTCGGAACACATCTCTTTAACCAGTAGAATATTGTGTATAGTAAGGTCAGAAGCAAAGCGAGGAAGCTGAAAGCTGCTATGTAAACGTTGTGGGGGAGTCCTCCGGCCGCTCCACATACACGACGGTCTTCGTCGTATATATCTGAACAAGGTATTATACTGTATAATGTTGTATTAATATATTGCAAGTACGTATTATTAAATAATATCTCAGTTATACGTTGGTTTTTTTTTTATTTTCCTCCTTGCTCTGTATAACACTGCAGTTATATCAATATATTTTTGAATTGTGTGTGCTACAAATGGGTTATTTATAATTTGGAATTATGAATATAAATAATGTCTCGAAAAAAAAATGGAATTTTAAGCCAAGAAAAGGCAAAATATTATTCATTAATATTTTCACTTCTTCGCTCTAGTAAGAAGGCAAATGCACGGTTGAGTTCCTCCACTCTACACGCAGAAATTCGTCAGCAAGTCTTAACACTAGGTTCCCTCTGCCTACCCTGCTGTGTGCGGGATACAGCGCAAAGCTGATTTGATTTTTTGATTTGCATATTGATGATGAGATGTGTGAGTTAGCTCAGATAAGACAACTCTTTTTTCATAAAATTATATTTTTGTTCAAAAAAACTAAATAATGGCTTTACCATATGAACCACAATTGGGTACTCCATTGCAAGCATTTAAAGAGTCGATACATACTCGGGAACCCATTATTTGACATTCAAGATGCTCCGATGGACACCGGGACAAGTTGCCATAAAGTGGAAACGCTGGTGTTAGTACAACCATCATACGATCTAGCTGAAATATTTTTGTCATCGGAAGTTTTGTATGTAAATAATAATGTTTAACTTACTTATTTAGAAAACGTGTAAAAATTTGAACGTAACGGGACTCAAACTAGCGCCTTTTGGAAACCGATCGGTTTTCAGGAGGCGCGTTCAAATTTTTATACGTTTTCTAAATAAGTATTTTTCTCTCCTAAGTGTGGAATAATATTTTAAAAATGTTAATTTTTTTTAACTTATTACTGACTGTCGTAGGATGTTTTATAATAAACCCATATATTGTTGAAAAAAACAAGTGTGGATATTATAAGCTAATTGCTATCTACGACTTTGCTTGAATGGCCTTTACATGCTTCAACACTGCCCATCTATATCGACCCGTTTTAATCGAGTATCAGGCACCAAATAACAACGTAAAAAATCTTAGATAAACAAATATTTTAAACATTCGCATTGTATTACAGTTTTTTTTAATCGCTCAATTTTTTTTATTAAAAAAATATTTTTTGTTTTGTTATAGTATAACTATGTATACATTGATATTAGTAAAATAAAATAAATCAGCTTCACGGTGTATCCCCGCACGCGGCAAGGTAGGCAGAGGGAACCTAGTATTAAGATACACCGTTCGCCACTGGCGTCATAGATTTTATAAAAAATATAGATAGATATCATTAAAAAATATTTATTTTTACCGTCATATTACTAACAGCGATGACTATACGAGAAGCATTGAATAGGAACATTTGTTTTGATTGCGCTTCGTTATAGTCGCAGATGTTGAACAGTGCTCCGCTCACGTAGTTGCGTAGATAGCGTAGCGCTACGCGACCTCCGATCTAAAATATTGTTTTTTTTCAGCTTCACGCTGTATCCCGCAAATAGCGGGGTAAGCAGAGGTAACCTAGTATTAAGACACCCCGTTGCCCACTTTTCGCGGAATTTTCGAGCCATGCGTGTGAGTGTCGGAACTCAAATGAAAATGTTAATAAATAATAATTCATTCCCTCGAGTGCGAATCGAAGCCACAACCGTCGCGTGTACGGTCACGCATCTGTGCAGGACAGCCTCGAAATTAATTATTAGTTTTAATATGTATTAAAATATATACAAAATAAAACAAGTGGATAGCCCTTGCATTTTCTAGTTTCTTGTATGGAATTTTCAACAGAACTTTTTATACTTTAAATATTATAGAATAATCAAACAATAACCTCGTCATCCTGCAGTTCCACTAAACGAGCTAGATATTGTATATCAAATAAATTTACTTTCTCTGTCTCAGTAACTATGTATTGCTTTGTAGTTAAGTTACGCGGCCGCGATTTTTCTATATCCAAAGATTTCACATAACGTTTTTCACGTATTTTACTGTTGTCATAAAATCATTAATTATTACAATATATTTAAGGAATTTGATTTGATTTTTTTATTTAAGGAAAAAAATACAATCTAAACTTGTATAAAACTTACTTTTGCTTTGACATTGCGGTTTCATTTTTATAATTTTTCGTCGAATTTAATTCTGTTCTATTTAAAATCTTAGCCATTACGTGAGCCGATTGTACAACATTTTCCCAAGATTCATGATTTACTAAAGTTCCATTTGGAAAGCTACAATATAAAAAATCTTTTACTTTTAACAAGTATTATATATATATAAAAATCCTCCCGCACCAGACTCCACTTCTTCTTTAAAAACACCCCTTAAGCTCGTCAACTGTTTGAATATTTTAGTAGTACTTAGTCACATTTCGATACTGTCATATCATTTTTCTATCTACAAATTCCGTTATAATTTTCATTAATATATAATGGCTAAAGTATCGTCATTCGTACACTCCTTTCACTAATTTATAAACTTTTTAAGTTACAAGCCTGTGTGTATTGCAATTTCCACTTTAAAATACAATTATACAAATTTTTTTTTCATTCTCCTAGGAATTTCGGAAATGCTTTCTATGAGTCCTACTCTACTCTTCCCATGAAAGTCATATGGAAAAACTTTAGTTTTTTTGTTTTGGTGTTGTTCATTGATTGAATAACTTACAAGTTATGATCGCTTCTCGTGACTGTAGTTAATGTACTAATATTAGTTTTGTAAAATTTTTGTATTTTCTCATTTTCTTTTGTAGATTCTGTAAAAATATTATTAGCTTTTAAACCATCGAATATAATAGTCACACATCATTAAACAACTTGGTATAATCATTTATCATATATTTCATTTCTTCGAGTGGGAATGGAACCCACAACCCTGCGCCACGCCGGGCAACAAAACTGACTATTAACAAAAGAAAGTTCGAAAATAATTACGTACCTGTCGTGTTATTTTCATTATTGCTTTGAGACAAATTTTGACTTTCAATAACCAACATTTTCGTATTACTATTATCTTCTATATTTACTATATTGTTTTTTGGCACATAATAGTCACTAGAAAGCAAATTACTTTTAAATTTACAATTTTTTTTGGTAATTGCTATTCTTACCGGGAACGTCGCTTTAAAAATAATAAACATTGGATCTTACTGAATACAATATTTAATATAATAATTTTTTACTAATATAATAAGCTGAGGAGGATCTTTTTGTTTATTTGTGCTTGCTTATCTTTAGAAATACCAATTTGTAACATACATACGTTCATAATTAAGGCTTATTAAACATATTTTTAGATTGTAAAAGGTATTTGTTAAGGTAGTCGGAAAAAAAAATCTCTATTAAGCTGCTTTCCTGGTAGTCTCTTATTAAAAAAACTACACTCGACGCTATGCTTGAAGGAATTTTAACATGGCAATTGGCAAGTACATACCGAAGTTTTAGGACAACAACTTGTGCTATAACAAAGCTAGCGTGTTAGTAAGTACGAATGTTGTGGATTCGATCCCCAATTGTGGTAATTGATAATTATAATTTTATAATAGGTTCCGCCTTTTTCAAATTCAATTACTTTATTTACGCAATATGTCAAATGGCGGGAAGCGGTGATCGAAGTATTTTGACACTTTAAACTATTATTCTCAGATTATTATTATACAGATGTGAACCACAAAATGCAATAAAGAGTATATGATAAATATTACTTAAGATAATAAGTTAAGATAATAAGCACACCATGTACACATAGCCATATTTTTTATTAATGTAATTTAAATAATAAAAAAATAAACTAAATAAAGATATCATAATACCTTAATGCTTGTGATACTTCAGTGGCAAATATGCTTTCCGAGTTGCCACTCAATTTTTTTTTAAAATCATCATAGTATGTTGTAATATCGTCAAAAATGGAAACATTTGAAAGTAAATATTCTAAAATTCATAGTTATGATTGCTTTAATTTACTACTAATATTTATACTTATTACATAACAATTTCTTTTCTTTTAATTTTTAAAATGTAGGATTTCAGTGAATTTAATTTATTAATTTAAATGAATAAAAAAAATATTTAAATCAATACAATATCGATTTTCGTTTAATTCGACACCGGCAAAGCACCGGCGACGACTGACTCGTAAGCACCGATGTGTGGAGGACAAGTTAAATTTTATAAGCATTTTTTAAATTATATATATATTATACATATAATTATACATATATTTTTCTAATTTTCAGGACTTCAACAAGACAGAAATATTAAATTTCATCTATTTATTCAAGTTTACTTTTAGATTAATATAGACGAAGAAATAACGAAGAGAGTAAAGAATGTCATTTAATCATGTTTTAAAATCTTGTAAAAATTAAATCATACTTACTGCTCCTTATATTGCATATATATATTTTAACATACCGCTTATATTATGTTGCATTTCAGCTATATTATTTAAAATATTCCTTAACGTTATATTTTCGATTACTGTACTTGGTGTAGTTACGTTAATTGTTGGTTCAAGGTCCCTCCACGGTAAAGTCAGGTAAAATACATCCAGGCTCGGTGTTGTGGTCGTTCTTAAAGTACTAGCCGTGAAATGTTGCATAGGTGTAAATAATCTTAAATATTAGATAAAAATATTCATATACAACCTGTTAGGTTTAATATATAAAGCAATAAAAATTTTGAGTGTCAACTAATAAAGGTGTCCCAATTTAAATTAACGCAAGAATTGAAAGTTTTTAATCTTTCGATTTTAATTTTTTATAAGTATATTTTCGTAACTATGAAAAAAAATATGATTATTTATGGAATAACCTCCACGAATGTTGCACATTTTGTATCTCTCTGTTCATTTTCTTACAGAAATGTAAGTTCTTGTGTCTCTACTGGACACAAGAATATTCTTTCTATCCATTCTTTTTATCCCGGCACAAGAATTTTCTATTCTTGTACCTGGACACAATTCAGAAACATTGTTATCGATTCTCACGCACTGCCTCGATTTTGACATTTCATCGGCTTGTTTGGTGTCTCCAACGGATCCTGTCTCCCTGAACTTTTCAATTAATCTCTTAACATTTGGCGATGTTAAAACGCTATGTTGACCATATTTTTTATGAATGTTCGTACTGCGGCCGCCAAACTTTATTTTATACGCTGTCCTATCGCGTAACGCTTCAATTTACTAACTCTAAATTAGTGTTTTTTTTTTTAGATTTGATAACATTTAATTGCACAAATGACGATAAATATAAATCTTGCGTTAATTTTGGGACAACAATAAACAACTGAAGCTATTTGTCAATTGTAAATTTCTATATAAATGAGTACGCAGCGCGTAACGTAGACACCATAAAGAATATTAATGAAGAAGGCCTAATTATTAAATTTCTAATAATGTTAAAACATTAAAGTAATTCAGGTTGGTAAATAAAGATTATTGTATTTTAAACATTTTTAAAGTGTTATTCTACACTTAGGAAAGAAAAATACTTATTTAGAAAATTTATAAAAATTTGAACGTAGCGGGACTCGAACCGCGCCTCCTGGAAACCGACCAGGTCGGTTGAAGTATAGTGTAAGTGATCGCGGATCGATAGTAAGATATTATTTAATATAAAGAAGCTACTAACTTATTATATGTGACTGCGTCATTTGTCCTCGCGTGAGGAATTTTAATTTTCTTTCTCAAATTATATTTTCTATTTGCCATCCAATTACTCTTTATATTTGTTTTCATTCTACGCTTAGTACCGTAAGTTAATCTGTGAAACGATTTTTGTTTTATTATATAAATGTACAAATATCAGATGTTTACACAATGGGCGACACAAAATCTGATTAAAATTTAAGTGAGTATTATTTTATGATTTCACAGCTCCAGTAGACAAGGCGCGGCGTTGAGTTTCGTCATTGAACATGCAATGTATCGAAAATTGGGTGAAAAGAGAGAAACATCGAGCCTAAGCACTAGGCTCCCTCTGCCTACAGTAGCAGCAGAAAAAAAACCGATTACTTAAAAAAATAGTAAATCAAAATGGTTTTTAAAATTGCATATTTATTGTAAAATGAAGTCGGTAAAATTAATAAATACAAATAAAAATAACCTAGGATCTACAGTAAAACCATTGACGTCGTAGTCTAGTTCGAAGCGAGGCTTTATATCGTTGTCACTCTTCTGTTGTCGTATTGAAAACTGTACTAGCGGCATTATACTCGTTTCATATTCACTTCCATTTCTAAAACAGAATCAAGTTGTTAGAAAATTGCTTATAATAGTTATCTAAGTACGTATAAAAATTTGAATGTAGCGGGACTCGAACCCGCGTCTCCTGGAAAAGAAACTAGGCGCTCTGCCCACTAAGCCATACGTTCTCTTAAAGTTTAAGTACGTTAAGAGAACGTATGGTAAACGTAACGTATTAATGTTGTAAGTATTTTTCTTTCCTAAATGTGGAATAACACTTTAAAACTGCTAAAAATAGTTATCTATTTATTTTTATTTTTTTATTAGCTTCACATTGTATCCCTCACACAGTATAGTACAGGGTAGGCAGTGGGAATCTAGTGTTAAAACAATCTGTTCCCAACTCTCCGCCGTGTTCTGGAGGTATTGCGTGTTGAGAGGCGGAACTCAACGCCGCATATTGCTTGGACACCAGAACGAAGAAATTAAAATATAAATATAAATAAATATTTCATTTCCTCGAGTGGGAATCGAACCCACAACCAGTCGATTTTACAGTCACACTTTTTGCCTCTGGGCCACGACTAAAAAAAAAGAGGGTTGTCAATTTTATTTATTTACAACATCAACGTTTTCCCTATACATAAGTTGACAATATAAATAATACAAAAATAGTAATGGTAGCATATAAGTTACAAACAAAACAATATTACTTTGGCGTGACGTCGAATATAAAGTCAAACATCTCTTCAGAGTTATAGGTATGACGAAGCGGGTCCCTTAATTGAAGATTTCCGGACACATTCATCAACGGGACTTCCATTCTGATATAGTCTGGCTCCTTGTCAGTGGCTGGGATTGTTTGTACCAAGATCTTCTCGTACTCTTCTTCTTTATGTGTACGTGTTCTAAAAGAGCTAGTCTTTTAGTATATTTTATTTATTTTTTAATATTTTTCTTTTAAGAAAATGGTATTTTACTATTTTTTATATTAATATAAAAAAAAATATATGTAAAATTTCCAAATGTTGAGGCCAGTCGTGGTGCACGGGTGCAAGAGTGTTTCGTGGCTTCGATTCCCACTCGAGGAAATAAAATATTTAATATTTTTGCTTGCTCGATCTAAAGCGCAGCGTTAAGTTCCGCAATTCAACACGCAATGCCCTTAGAACTTGACGGAAAGTGGAGAATATAAGTGTTTTAATGGAAACAGAAATGGAAGAGCAATGTCCTAACACTTGGTTCCACGGTTCTCCCTACCCTGCTATATGCGGGGTACAACGAAAAGGTAAAAAAATTAACACATGAACATAATTGTATCATGTAAGCTTTCTCTGTACTGACAATTAATTTATTTTACCTTTGAGTTTTGGGCGTAGTAAATGCTTTGGTTGTTTTAATGGTGTAAAAGTTTGTATAATTTTTTTTAGTATTTTCCATCACGACATCTGGCATGTGGCCCCAATATCCACCAAAAGTTTCTCCTAGTTCATAAACTATCAATTGATTTGGATTTTCTGAGCAAGCTTCTTTCAAACTATCCGACGACAGCAAATGAATAATCATAATAATATTATATCCAATTTCAGTTCTACATAAATGTTCAAAAAATACATTTATTAGTTAACAGTATCAAAAAAATACGAGGCGTGGACCTGTATCTATTTACTTCCTAAACTTTATAAATAGAAGTCAAATTAAATCAGCTTCACGCTGTATCCCGCACACAGCAGACTAGGCAGAGGGAACAAGGAAGTGCAGAGCAAAGAAATGAAAATATAAATGAAAATAAATATTTCATTTACTCTAATGGGGATCGAAACCCACAACTAGTCCAGTTTAACAGTCACACTTTGTGCCCCTGCGCCATGACTGGCCTAAGGCCTAAACTAAGTAAATAATTAAGTAAGTAAAAATATTATCATATAGCTTATAGAGGTAAACACACGTTACAGACCTAACGCTAAACGAACAGCTGTAAGGCACTTCCAATCGAGAAAGTTGCATAACATGTGAGCTAGCATCCATCACTTGTTTCCCTAAGAATATAGAAGGCGCAACCCGGCGCTTACAACGCTCCGAGATGTCGTTCTGATCAACATATTTTCGGTCAGCTACTGCCAACTCTACTATATTGTTGAAATGAGTTGCAAAAATTAATAACATGAACAATGTAACTTTCATTTGGACTTTTTATTCTTACACGTATTTGTTCTATATGGCCATGATTACCGTTCATGTTGTAAATTAAATTAGGTAGATATTTTTGACGTAATGCATACGAATTTCTAATGAAACGACATTTATTTTTATTACTATATATAGTTGCCGCCCACAACTTCGTTTGTATATTTTTTTCTTGTGTAGAACGTCATTCCAGAGCGAAATTTAAAGACAATAATTTTCTGGGCCCGTTACAGCCAGAAGCTAATCTACTGCGTCTGAACTTTTCTAAGTTTTGTTTGTATTACTGAAAATATGCGCAGCTAAATAATTCCGCTTTCACTTTCAACAATACATTTAAAAATAACCCTACATTATTCACTGTTCAGAATTTTTTCTAAGTTCTAAATTTTTAGGGTTCCGTAATTCAAAAGAAAAAATGGGATCATTATAGGATCACTTTGTTGTCAGCCTGTACGTTTGCCAAGACCATTCGTCTCGAGATCGCGTGAAGGTATCAAGTTAATAATATCAAATATTCAGGACTACAGTCCTTTGGAGCACAAAAAAATCGAGCTTCTACCGTCAACGCAATCAAAGAATACGAACATTTATTTATACATCGTGTTAGCTGCATTTTATATGAAATTCGCCGCTTATCTGTACCTATAGAGTAGGTACTTCTCGTGGACTGTACGTTATGAAATTTGACGCCAAATGATATTATAAATATAAATAAAAAATTACAATACAATTAAAGAGAACGGTAAACAAAAAGTGAATATTTTTGGGTAATTCGTAGAATAAAATAATTAAAAAATTATGTGTAAGTGCCTACAGACTTAAGATTGTTGTCAACTTTATCAGCCGCGTGATCCATCTAGAGTATTAAAATTTGGAATATGAGAGAATTTACTACAAAATGAATGCATACAGAAACTGAAATTTATCCATTTTTATAATTTATACTTCTCGTAGACGTACAATTCCGTATCCTGAAGGAATTACGGAACCCTAGGGAGTGACTCTGACTTGCACGTGACCGGTATTTAAAATGTTTTTACCAATTTCAAATCCATTAACAGTTTTTACATATGTCAATGTTATTATTTAATTATATTACGCTTATCGATATATATTTTTTTAATAATATGTTAAAAATTAACCGACTAGTGTGGCTACTAAAAACAACACAGAAAAACAATTCAAAAATTTTACTTAAAGATCAAATGCATTGTATAATTTCATTATTTATGATAGTTCACAAAAATTCAAAAAGTAAATTAAGACGATATGACGCCAGCTTCGACTATACGGGTCGCGTGACCCGCAGCGTTTACGTTATACGGGGAGAGCACTAAGTGCCAACATCATTACAATTGACTCTGTATACAGCTTAAAACTTATATTATTATTTTTACCATCTATTATATGGTATCATATGGTTAGAGATTTAATCTAAAAGGCGTTTTGATGTAAATAGAGATAGTAATCAGGTTTACCTATTTATATACTAGTAGTATAGTATATCTAAATCAATCTCTATATTAAAAACAGAACGTTCATCGTGGTTAGTTCCAAAGAGTGAAAATTTAAATTTTAAAACAGTTATATATTGTTGTATTGTACTAGCGACCCGCCCTGCTTATTATGGGTGTAATATGACCAGGGACAAACATAGGCTATTTTTAATTTGTCATTTATTTTATTGGAGAAGGACTTACTTGAATACTAATTGAAATGAAAATTCTATATAGCGGCAGTATTAGGATTTTTTCTATCTGAAAAAAGCATTGCGGCGCGGTGGCGTGGCGGACGTAGATGACTGAGAGTCCTAACACTAGGTCTGCTTTGCCTACCCTGCGGGATACAGAGTGAAACTAAAACAATAAACCTTTATTTACAGATAAGTAAATACTCAAAAATGGTAAGATAAGGAATCTAATCTAATCTGTAGGAAATATTTGGGTAACTTTAACCATTCACGTAGTGCACGTACGGACGCTCTGAAGCTCTTCAAATTTCGGCATTTTTTATTATTAAGAGAATGAGAAGTAGTAGAGTGAGAAGAGCGTAAGAAGAATGAGAGCTGGGTGGACCATGCCCAGCGCTCAACCCACACTGTAGTAACAAATAAAATATTTTAAAAACCTAATTACATACGAGATCTGTTTAAATTAAAGAAAGAAAAAAGAAATTTGGAAATTGCAAAAGTTTTCTTATTTTAGAGTTGCAAAAATTTCAACTCCAGCTCGAAGAATTATACATCTAAGTGTTGCGCTACAGGACAATTCTTGTGAAGCTTCAGTGTTTTTTTAGCTTCACGCTGTTCCACGGAATACATCCCTGGCTTTCTGGATTCTGGAGGCATGCCGTGTTGAGTGGCGAACTCAATGGTGCGCCGTCGTTACCAGTGGAAAAAGAAAATGTTTAATAATTCATTTCCCCGAGTTGGTTTGTATAAAGCAGATATAAATACCAAATATACAGATCTTTGGACTTTGGAGTCCTTTGACGTACTCAAAAAATGCAAGTTCTAATGCAATGATTTTGCTGAATTTGTATGAAATTTGCAGCGTGATCAAAACTTATAGGGTTCTTCCCGTGAACCTACAGTTATGAAATATGCCATGCAGTGAACTTACAAAACAAATAAAGAAAAAATCAGAAAAATGAAAATTTATAGATATTTCATAGAAAAAAATAATTACAAACTTTTTAAATAGTATATTATACAAAATGAATTCATGTGCTCGCAAAGGATGGTTCTTAGTTATGTTTGGTAAAAGTCAAAATAGCAGTTCGAAGAGTATCTCTTTTCCAAAGTATTGTGCCTAAGGCATATTTGATTAAATTTGTGCGTAGGGGAGTTTTTTTGAATTTTTTATTTAATATTTTAGTTACTAATATTTTTAAATTAGTACAGTACGGTCGACGAGTCGTGGCCGCCGTAAGGTTACGCTTTCTCAACTTATGTGCATTAACAATTACTGTAATATATATTTATAATATATATTACAGTAACAATTATTAGCATTAATCAATTTTTACATATAATTCTAATTTTTATTTATGGACTTAAACAGGTGATAAAGACTATTTCAGAATTATTCTTAAAACGTCATATTCAATTGTCAAAGCTAGAAAGACAGCTGTGTTTCATATATTTTCGAATTTTCACCTTAAAGTATTTTTGGGTATAGTTATGAATTAAACTTAATTTCTAAGCATGACTTTAGCGGAATATGTTGCTTCTCTATCAGCCAATCCATATTTTGGCGCTGGTTTTGGCTTATTCGGTGTCGGAGCTGGAGCCGCTATATTGCGTAAAGGATTCCAGACTTCTGTGTTATTATTTAGAAGACACTGTATGATAACCCTTGAAGTTCCATGCAGAGATAAGTCATATCAATGGCTTTTGCAATGGATTACGCAAAAAGGAGCTAGACAAACACAGCACCTTAGTGTAGAAACTTCTTTTCTCCAGAAAGATACGGGACAAATAAAAACTAAATATGATTTTATACCCAGTATAGGTCAACATTTTTTCAGGTTAGTCATAAAGATAATTTTGATTGTAATTTTAATAAGTATATTTCTCTCTATAGCATATAGTGTAGTGATTTTTAATAATTCTAATAATATATATTTCTCCTTTTTATCTAAGGATTAATTTCTATATCTTTTCAAGATATTGAAATTAATTCTTGGATTTTTGTATAAATCACAAGTTTTTTAAAATCTAAAGAAAATATACATTTGAATGTAACCACATAAAACATTATGTAACATTTTAGGTATAGTGGAGCATGGATAAAAGTAGATCGAACAAGAGAACAGCATACCTTAGATCTACACATGGGTGTTCCATGGGAGACAGTAACATTGACCTCATTTGGAAGAAATAAACAACTCTTTTATAATATTCTGGAAGAGGGTATGTGTAGCATGCCATATATGCATACATGTAAATAGTTTTATAAGAATTCTAAGTACACTGGAGTCGAGTTCACTGCGCAGTTTCAACCACAAATGTCCCCAGAATAAACAAAAGTCCATCTGCTATTCCTATTGACCTACATAATTTAATCTAAAAAACTCAATCTATTAAAAAAATGCATAATATTAATTGTTTACATTAAATAATTTGTATTATCTAAATATTTGTATTTAAGGATGATAAATATTTAAAATAAGAGAAGTAAATTAAAATGTTTAAAAATATATAATTTACTAAGAATATAGTTTAAATACTTAAATTTATATAAGTTAAGGATTTATATCATATTTTTATAAATATAACCTACATATATTCTTTTATACCCATATATAGATGAGTAATTTTTGTAAATTTTAGTGAGAACATTTAATAAAATAAAAACCTCACTTGTCTATAATGTAGCTTTGTACTGGTGAAAACATAGTTTGAATGGATCTATACTTTTTTAATTTATCTATTACAAATTAAAAAAAATATCTCATTCTAATAAAAATAAAAGGGAAATAACTCATAACAATAATTTAAGATAATTACAAAAACTGATTTTCCTAAATAATTTTAATTACAGCCAGAACCATGGCTTTAAAGCAGCATGAAGGTATGACTGTAATGTACACAGCAATGGGGTCTGAGTGGAGACCGTTTGGACATCCTCGACGGAGAAGACCTATAAAAAGTGTAGTGCTACGTTCAGGCCTTACAGATAAAATTGTCAGAGATTGCTTAGATTTTATAGATAATCCCAGTTGGTACACAGACAGAGGAATTCCTTATAGGAGAGGTAGGAAAACTATTTAATTGCCTGTATATGTTAAAGTAAATTTTGAGTTTATATGTGGCAGTCTTTTTTACTATTTTATGCTATGTAACCCTTTTGCCTACTTTGTCTCACATAGAGTTATTTAAAAAACCTCTTTGAAGGGCAACTATGTACATTTTTTTGCTTTCTCATAAATAATATCCTTAATTTTACAATATTATATAAATTATAGAAATGACTTCCAATTTTAAAAATCACTTGCTCATTACAGAACTTTTTCACTGTATAATAGATAACTATATATATACATTAAACATTTTTATACAGGATATTTACTATACGGGCCTCCAGGTTGTGGTAAATCTTCATTTATTATGGCTTTAGCAGGAGAATTGGAATACAACATTTGTGTCTTAAATTTATCTGAAAGGGGCCTTACAGATGACAGATTAAATCACCTGTTAAGGTAAGCAATGTTAACATAATTATTTAAATTAACTCTATGCCCAGTCATTTTTAAACTAAATAAAAAGCTACCGTGTGAAAATCTATGGCTAATATTTGTAATTATAATCCACTGTCAAGTAACATTATATATTAGTTTTACGGTGTATACAATTAAATGCTTTATAATAATTTGATTAATATAATTCTACATGAATTTTAATTGAAACTCTGGTTTGTTTTTTTGTTACCTTCACACTGTATACTGCATATAGCAGAGTAGGCAGAGGGAACCTTAGTAGTTATTGTCGGCCGAATTTTCAAGAATCATCGCCGCACTTATCCTTATTACCAGAGAGAGAGTAAAGGGAAACTGAGAATACTAAAATACTAAATATTTCATTGCTCCAAATCAAACTCACAACCGTCATGCCTTGCAACGCTTGTGCCACTCCACCACGCCAGCCTCATATATGCAAAGCGAGGCGTTGAGTTCCTGCAGCAGTGCATTTAGATCGGAGTTGTCTTAACACTAGTGTCCATCTGCCTCACTAATAGATGTAGAATACAGCATGAAGCTAAAAAAGACAGAAAAAATCGAAAATTAAACAATATACATTAAACTACATTAAACAGTTTATATAATTTATA
>DWAO01002881.1:0-15104 GCA_018230605.1 Heliconius congener | reverse complement strand
GGCCAGTCGTGGCGCATGGGCACAAAGTGTGACTGTAAAATCGACTGGTTGTGGGCTCAATCCCCACTCGAGGAAATGAAATATTTACATTTACATATATTAACATTTATGTTTTCATTTCTTCGCTCTTATAATACGCAACGCCTCCAGAACTCGGCGGAAAGTGGGAAACAGAGTGTCTTATCACTAGGTTCCCTCTACCTATCCTGCTGTGTGCAGGATACAGCGTGCTGAATTAATGAGTTTTAATTATGAATTTAATATTATAATAAAAATCAGCTTCAGGTTTTTCCTACATAATTATTAATAAATTCAGTTTCCTAATTTTCGAGATATTATTATTACGCTTTTAATTAAATATGCCAATTTAATAATATCTATTATTTATCCAATTGTTCGTTAGTAAAATATATAACAGGATTAGTACGGTAGGCAAAAGTAAATAAAGTGCTTAAAAATAAAACACGAGCCCACACGATAACGATACCGATCCCATGGAGGCATCGATTTAAGCTTCCGCTGTATTCGCTGAGGGTCGAATAGAAAAAAATGTGCATAAAGTTGTTATGTTTGTACAACATTAAAGTATTTATAAAATAAATCCGTATAAAATCTGTTGTCAGGCAGGGTACCTAGCGCGTAATTTTAACGTGGTTTCTCCGTGGTTTAGAAATTACCCACAACCTCTACGCTTAAAATTAAATGCTTCCCTACTACTACGCCTACTACATTCATTTCATATCTCCCGTCTCTACTAAACATACCTCCCAAATATATCACTTCAGTCACTAGTTCCAATATCTTTACATTTATGGCGCCTACAACAGGCAATTCGCTTTCAAGTCACTTACCTTCACTCTCATGTCACTTTGTCTCTCTTTGGAGACAGCTACCCAAATTTAAATTGGACAACCTGACTGAAACTGACGCGCAACCTTGTTTAACACTTGACTGGATGTCGAACCCAGGGCGACATGCCAGCTCCTACTCCCACACAGGCTGAGAGATCTCTTTTAAGAGTATTTATATTGCCTATATTTATGTTGCCTGCAGCAATGATTCGCTTACATTGTATAGGTTAGTATCTCCCATAATCTATTCGTTGTCACAACTCTGTTAAACGCCTTTTCCAAGTCAATAAAAGCACTGATTTTTTTGGTTTACAGCCCAGAATTTTATTGTGATCATGCGAAAGGAAAAGATCTGATTCATACACTCTATTTTGCAGGCCTTTCAAATGTTTCTTGCATCTTTTTTACTAATATTTTAGAATAATCTTTAGGTTTTATGGCACTACGAGTACATTGTAGGTATTATGTTATTTTGAATGTTCATTTTCAATATTATTTTTAATAAACCTAATTATTTATATTTGACCACGCAAGCAACACCGCAGGGAAAAGCTAATATATTACAAACATACCGGTCCATGTGCGATCTCGCCGTTGCCCTGCGGCGTAGACTCCCCCTTCTCCTCTTCCACCGGAACTTCCTCCTTTTTATGATGATGATGATGTTTTTTTTTATTCTTTATTATTATTTTGTTTTTTAATAGCGACGGGGGTGGCATTTCCCCTCCTGTTCGGAATAAACAAATTTCTTCATAACAAATACATTTAAAAAACTATATTTACATAAAAAGAGACGTCTTGTGACAGCACCGCATTTTCTCACTCAGGGGAATGAATTATTTTCAATTCTTCGCTCTGGTATTCAGACAAAGCACAGCGTTAAATGCTGACACTCAGAATTTACAAAGTATCATATGTCATGTTGAAAAGCAAAGAGAATAAGAATCTTAGTCTCCACGTAGCTATTAATTTTGTTTACAGGTAAACTCTTATTATCTATACATTACAAATATACATATAAACGTTTTCTTAATGATACAAAATATATTTGTTTAAAATTCACAAATATACACCAGAAACGAGATAAATAATATGTATTTAGATATATATAATAATAGTTCAAAGCATTTATTTTAGTTTGGGCTAAGCCCACACAATTATTACATTAGCGTACAACGTTTACTTTTGAGATACTAATAAAATTATTTTTTTATATTATTTTCTATATTATATACTACAATTCTCTTTTTATCAGTCGAAGAAATACATACCTATAGGTAGATAAATTAATTAAAATTGTGGAAAACAAACAGTGAAATATAATAAATGATGTCATGGTGACGCAGTTGTGGAGTGTCTGTAGCGATGGTTCTGAGTTCCAAAAAGTATAAGTAAAAATATATAATAGTAAAATCAGCTTAGTACTATTACTTATAATACGACATATGTGGTAAATACTTAAAAAGAGGAGAGTCTCAGATATATTTTCATACATTTCTTAACGCTTAATAAAATCATAAACAAAAATCAGCTTCACAATGTATCCCGCACGCAGCAGGATAGGCAGAGGGAACCTAGTGATAACACTCCGTTCTAAATCTGTTCTAAATCTGTTCATAAAATCTCATCATCAGCTTTAATATATAACAACGCGCCACACGATTGACTTTTAGAAGAAAAAAAAACGCTTTAGGAACCTTAACGTAACTTTTAAAGACATTCCGTACGCAAAGGTTTCGTTTTTGTTAATAATTTCAGTTATAGTTTTTTTTACAGACAGACAGATGATAATAAACTATATATAGGCCACTATTAATTGCGATTCAGCTAAGGAAATCCAAAAAACAAACCCTCCATTTGATTATTCGATGTGAAAGCACATATCATACACGAAAACAATATGCGAACGGAAGCGCTCACTGCCGGCGCGCCCCTTAGTGCATAATTACTAGATATTTATATTCCGTTTCATATAAAACGATTTATGTTTTAAAATGTGTGATGTGGTGCATCTTTGCATTTATATTGCGGAGAAAATGGGTTGCGATGACAAAGTGTTATCGCTGTCTTAATATTCATATAGCTATATATCTATATAATATTTATAACTTTTCCTGCTTGTATTGAGTTTAATAACGGAGTGATTCGTCACTTAGCACTCTCTATCTCTCCGTCATATTAAAAAGTGTTTCTTTAAAATCATAATGAAGAAAATTGTAGTCTGCATGTCGGCTTTGCAATGTTACTATGCCTACCCTGGTATAAGTGGGATATAGCGTAAAGCAGAATTAGTCATAAATGATTTTTTGTAGAAACTTTCAGACTTGGTCGATCTTTAAAAAAAATCTTTAATTAAATAATAACAAGAATTGTGTATTTTGGCTCACGGTTCTCTCCGCCCGCATATAAATTCATCATATGTGAAAAGGAAAACACTAAAACTTCAATTATTACTTTTTCTGATATTATTCTTGCAGTCAAATTAACGCTTCTGTCTTCCGACGACTACACTGTAATAATTTAAAAACGTATTTCAAAATCATTATTAGTATTTAAAAAAAACATTAATCATTACAAATTTAATAAATAAAATAAATATACGCTCGCGTGAATGCCGAATTTTCAGCTCCCTTCGATTTCGTTTACTTATGTGAATTTTGATAATCACTTCTGAATTGTCAATAATGAAACCAGTTTAAATTGTTGTTATTAGGAAAACAAAATCGCCTAAAGCAATTCTATTTTAATTGTATCCGTTTGAATACATGTCGACGTGGAAATGTTTAATCATTCAAACTCTATCAGAGCCACGTGATAGCTATAAAAATAGAGAATTTGATATCTCACTTGAATTAAATTTTGCCACCTTTTTAAGGCTATTTTTTTTTAATATTTAACACTAGCTTTACGGGACCCGTCAATTTGACGGATTTCAAACTTTGAAATGAAACACTGAATGCTCGTAAAGATAGGTATATAAGAAACGCCCGTAAACCTAGTGTTAATCACAAATGAATAGTTTTCAGATTTTTTTTCCTGAAATAGTACTACTGTAGATGCTAGCTGGCATATTTCATGATTCTAAGTACCCTATTAATTTTGATACCTTTTATAGAGTCGAATATATACGCGTTGTTTGCTATATACAGGGCCATATATATTTAAGTAAATGTAGAAATAAGTTTTTTTTTTCACTAAATTACAGGGCCGTAAATAAGCTAAGGGCTAAGTATAAGTATGGTTTGAATTTCAATTTGATAATTCCAAGCGTTTCTGAGATAAAGGCGCTTAACAGAAAGACAGACGAACGGACAACAAAGTGATCGTATAAGGGTTCCTTTTTTCCATAAAAAGTACGGAACCTTAAAAATGTATTTTTTACTTCTTTGATAATAAATAATTACTCATATAGTGTTGAGGTACTATGTGTCTCAATAAATGAATAAATAGACAGTAAATATTGATTAATATCAATTCCATATCTAAGATCATGTTAATGTACCTAGAGGGCCTTTACTAGAGGCCGTCGTGTCGCAGTGGGACAATGCCGACAAAAAAGCAATGGTCGTAGCTTCGATCTCTCCCTCCTCAGAAGACTTACATTTAATTAATTATTAATATTCCGATTTGGTATAAAAATATAAAGAGCGTCGTTAAGTTCCGCAACTCAACACACAATGTTTCGAAACGTATGCCTGTGTATTTTAGAACTTGAAAATTATAAATTATATCAACATAGACGTTAAAAATATAAATTATTATAATATATAAACATTGATTTTTATATTATTAATAGATAGATACCTACTATAAAACGAACTATCGATGTTTATTCTAACAGCAATGACTCAACGCTTCATCAAACGCTGTAACTGACTTCAAAGAATGGCGTTAATAACACTGTTAGGTAAGACTGCTATTCTTAGCAACTGTCGCACCTTTTACTGTGGATCAGAGGTGATGTACATACATACGTTTTAGTATATTATTAGATGTTAAGGTCAAAAGTCAATTTGTCATTGTGACCAATTTAGAATACGTGTTGAGTGTATATTTTTTTGGAACGGTTGACATTTGTAGATTCAATTGTAAATCACGTACATTTATGTTATAGTTAAGTGGATTTCTAAAAGTTTTACAGTGATTTTGATTTTGATGATTTTGTTTGGGCACCTCGAATGAATGAGTGGTGAAAGAATGGCAAAAAAAGATTGAATTGATGGAAAAGTGAGCTGTAAGAGAGGGAGGGGGAGACCTCGGTTGGCCTTCCAAAGCACAGTTTTATAGTAATTCTTAAATAGATTTAATATTTTTTTTTATTATTCACAAGATCTAGTTTTGCTCAGAAAGATACAAGCACAATAGATTGTAGGTCTCCTAACAGTTTGCATTCAGTTTACTATAAAGGCATCTCAAGCTGGAGGGAGCTCAATATAGCTCCAAAATTTGATACGTAACCGCTCTCTGGACAACAATTTTAATCTATACCTTCATAAATGGAGCAGCAGCCAATATTGAACCAGAATTTAAGGAAACGCGTTGTAATATCAGTAAGCCTATCGATCGGTACCTACAGTTTTCTGAACCAAGCTCTTTTTTGAAAATAAAAATTAACAACTTTGTGTTTCTAATTCTAGTGTTCATTAATTTTACCGAAAACTTTAAATATATATAATAATCTTAAATAAAAACCTATAAATTTACATAGACAATAATATTTTTTTCAAACATCACAATAATCTATTAAGCTTATTAATAAAAAATCAAATGTTTGTTTTCAATTCCTGTCGAAAAGGGTGAAACGAAGAGGAATAAGAAATCCCATATTGGTAAGAGAATTACCGCAGGTAGGTTCTAACCACAATATCGATTTCAGCTCGTATCAATATGTCTTTTGTTCGTTAACGACGACAATTTCGTTTTGGTACACCATTCGTATATTAAAAGGAAATTTATATTCAATTTAAGTGAAAGCAAATTTATCCTTTTAGCTTTAGAAAACATTTCGAGTAATTGAAGGTCTATCGAAGGTCGATCTATGACTATACATATAAAGTTAAAAATAAATGAGTTTATTATATGCGGCTTCGCCCGCTTCATAATTGTTTATTCATTAATTTAAATTATTTTCGTGTTAATAGTTAAAGGTTAGTTAGTTTGTATCATATCGCAATTGCTTAGTTTTCCACTAACGCGATCGACACGTGAGTGAAATCTAGCTACGTTTAAAAATTTTAATTTGAGGAAGAAAAAAAAACCCAAGCCAAGAGGCCAGCCGTGGCGCAGGGGCACAAAGTGTGACTGTAAATGCGACTAGTTGTGGGTTCGATCCCCAATCGGGGAAATATTTATTTACATATATATTTCCATTTCTTCGCCGGCAAAGCGCGGCGTTGAGTTCCGCCACTCAAAGCGCAATGCCTCCAAAATTCGGCGAAAAGTAGTGAACGGATTGTCTTAACACTAGGTTCCCTGTGCTGACCCTGCTATATGCGGGATATAGGGTGAAGCTGAAAAAAAAACATTCTCTATTTTTGTTATTCTAATTTGATAGAAAAAAAAGCATTAAAACCGAAATAATTTATGTAGGTGGCAGCAATAATATGTTTCCAAAACGCAAACATCACATAAACTACACAATATCGCAACAATCACAGGCCAGATTTCCTTATCGGACGCAATTTACTATACGTTATACCGTTATGCGTGGCAATAGTAACAATCGTAATGGTTACGAGTAGGTTACGCGACTGACTATTAGAGGTTTTAGGTTTTTTTAACAGGTATTTTTTATAATAATAAAAATATGGTGTTACAGAAGAAGAATGAAAGAAAGATGAATGCCGTGAAGGTGCGATCTCTTCGTAGGATGTGCAAAGTCAGCTTAGCTGATCAAATCCGCAATGAATTCGATCGAATGAGATACACAGAATGGTAGGTACTAGCGAGGGTGTAACGGTGAGAATGAAGAAGAACGTCCTCAGCTAGTTTGGGCACGTCGAACGAATGAGTGATGAAAAAATGGCAAAAAAGATTTATGACCTTGGAAGGTAAAACACAGAAAACACAGTATCAAAGATAATGGAGGAAGGTCGCGTAAAAAGCATAAGGAGGGCAGTAAGCGAGGACGGAGCGCTAAGCCCCGTAGGGTTGCGTACCTCTTTCGCCTCCTCCACTGTCATAAATCTCTTTATACATTTAAATAATTTGCGTTACGAACTAAAGTCAATAGTATAAAAAGAAACGAAATCAGCTTCACGCTGCTTCCCGCAAACAGCTGATTAGGCAGAGGGAACCTAGTATTAAGAAATGAAAATACTAATAAATAATACTTAATCCATTCGAGCGGGGATCGACCCCACAACCACCACATTACATTCACACCTTTGTGCCTCTGTGGCACGGCGGCCTTTCCAGTCATTAGTATACATGTATAAATATATTATAACAAAATAAAACATGACCCAATAATATATAAAGGGATAAAAGGTAAAATGTAATAAGCAATAAAATAAATTACACTTTATATATGAAACCACCCTCAACCCTTCACCGGGGTATATGTACGAGTATGTAATTGTAAACTCGCGAGGTATTCAGGATGGTTCGTGTATAATCAAATATAATTAAGAAGAAATACTTTGGCGTATTATTGTCCTGTAGGTACTTCAACAATCATCTCCTAGAAATTCCCTTAAATCCTATCTATTATTATAAATGTTATGGAGACTCTTTCAATATTAATACAGTGAAACATTGGCATGCACCACTAGATGATATTAGACGATCTCAAATCGTTGGAATCTTTAAACGTAGACTTAAAAAGTTCTACCTTGAATAACACTCATAATCTGAGCATATTGTGTGTATGTATTAATTTTCATAACTATTGTATGTGAGTTTGTTTATATGTGCATGTATATATGTATGGATATGTTTAAGTATATTTATATGTATGTTAATTCTGGTTTTATATATATAAAATTAGCTTCACGCTGTACCGCACACAGCAGAGTAGGCAGAGGGAACCTAGTGTTAAAACACTCCGTTCCCCACTGTATATATAAAAAAAATTAAGGCCTTTACTAATTTGGTACAATTCTAATTTCAATAACCAAGCTAACAATTATTCAAAAAAAGAAATTTTTGTACAATTTTCGATAATCCCGAAAGTTGTAAACAATTTTTCATAAAATTCTTAAAATCGGGACAGTTAAGTCTCAAAGTCCACGGAAACGAAAACACTGACGAATAAGCTTATATAAAAAAAAAACTAACCAGGCTCCAATTGATGAGAATCCAAAGGTTTATCGAGTAGCATTTCACCAAATATATCTCTACAGTAGTTCGCAATCTTAGCTTGCTGACGAGGATTGCAATGATTTTCAAAACTCAATATAACGGGATAGTCGGACGTCTTGAATGCACTTTCTGCTATGGCTTCTAGTACTTCTTTCGCGCTGATTTCTGGTACAAATGTGTATCCGTGGACGATTACCGGCTCTTCTGTCCTTCCGTTCCAGAAGTCTAACTCTACACACCTGAGAATAGGAAAATTGGTTTAATTTTTTAAAACAAATAAATTTCTTAATTTATCTGTAAGAATGCTATGCTGTAATTGTTAGTCGAATATATATTATAAGGAAATTTCATTTAATGCGTTGAACAAAAAAAATGGCTATGAGCCCCATCCCGGTCAATAGAACATTTATAAAGTTCTCAATAATAGATTTTCTCATATATACATATCCTATATACAAACAGCAATCAGTTACAATTTTTTTTAAATAAATAAATGTAGAAATTTGTGTTTTTTTAAATTGCTGGCAATGATTTGTTGCGGAAAGTTAAAGATAAACTTAGCGTACAGTTGAAGAATCCCATATCAGTGATCGAATATACTATCTTCAGGATAGTGATATAAATGTCCCCAAGGTATCAAGGTACCTAGAACCCACAACCATCGTGTACGATAAAAAAGAATTGCAAGAAAAGAAGAAAGTAACTCAGATAAAGAAAATCACGACTGCGCTACATCTGCATAAATATTTAATTACTTAAAATATTTCTTTGCTATGGGCCCAACTATACATATACTTCAAACACGACAGCCCGAAAACTAAGTTCTCTTAATACCATTTCATTGTATTCATCGCTCTCTAAATTGAAACTGCCTTACGAAATAGCTGGGAAATTCGTCCGCACTCCAATTCGGCAGCTTCAACCCGACTCTCGGCTATAATTGAAACTGTAGTAGTTGGTAGTACCTATCCGTTAAAAATACATGAAAGTTCTAATCAAAAATTTAACTAACTTTCGTTTAAAACTTGAGGCAGTCACGGTGCAGTGAGTGGCGGCGTCCGACTCTTTAACCGATGCATGTTCTAATCGGAGGAATTATTGTATAGCAAATATTTTTATTTCCCTCCTTCAATAGACAAAGCGCGGCGTTGAGTTCCGCCCATTAACACGCAATGTCAAGACTTAGACGGGGTCTTATCATTCAAAAATAATAATAAAAACCAAAAACTAAAATGTAAAAAATAATATTTTATTTCAAAATAAAAAATAATAAATAAATTATTAAAATTTTTTACTATTTAAAATCAGTTTTTTTGTTTTCTGTGTATTTAGTAGTATTTCTCTATGTATTTCTTGGCTACCACCGTTTACAAAAATAACAGACTTTGAATAATAAATAGGTATAAAAGTATCAATGCTTCACGTTCTATCGTTCTATCAATACGCACATATAGGCAGAGGGAACCTGGGAATGTGTTATGTGTGTTAGTGTTAAAAATACTCTGTTCCCGACACTTCAGTTCCTGCTAAGAAACTTTTTTTTCCCCACTTTCCGCCGAATTCTCGAGACATCAAACGTTCAGCGGTGGTACTCAAATATCATTCAATAATTTCATTTATTAATTTTAAAGTAATCGTAGTAGGATGGATGGATACCCATCGTCAGATTCTGATTAGGTGGCAATAGGACTATACGGTAGTACGTATGTGCTAATAAAAAAAATCGGTTCAAAAACGACGGTGAAATAAAGGGCCACACAAAAAAAATAGTTTTCCAATATAAGTTTTTTAATTTCCGATATATTCCCAATTTGGAAAAGAAGTATATTGATTCCTTTATCTAAGTAATTAATCAATTATTACAACATATATTGTGTAATATCTCAATAAATGTAAAAAAACAATAGCAAGTACTTTAAGATCATTAAATTTTCTTTTGTGGCCGAAAAATCTTTTGAAGTAACGAGTAGACGAAAGCTTCTTGCATTGATAAGCCCTTCCTTTGAAAATACTGTAGAAGTAAAGTTATAACAAAATTGTAATACAAATATTTATAATTAACTGTAAACGAGAGGGGTTGTGGGTTACATTCCTATTCGACGATATTGGAACTTTTAATATTTTCATCTCCTCGCTTTGGTAACTAGGCAAAGCGCAGCGTGGAGTTCCGTCAATTAACATGCAAGGCCTCCAGGAATGGGAACGGAGTGTCTAACATTGGGTTTCCAAGTTCCCTCGGCCTATCCTGTTATGTGTGGAATACAACAGATTATATTACCGTTTCGTTCGCAGCATCGCACAAGTTGATTACACAATTGATTTATTTCCCGTTTTGATGGACGGTTTTTAACAATATCATCATATAACAAGTCTTCCATATTTTTAACTTAATTAAAATAAATTATATGTTCACACAAAACGGCATGGTTATTCAAGATTTAATTAATATTACATATTTACTAACGATATCTATTAATGAAAACCGCATTAAGATTTATTGCAAAGTTTCTTCTTGGAAATCTCGACTTTGCTTTATACTTTGCATAGATGATTAGTTAAAAGTAAATTAATAAATTATTATAATCCACTTAGGATATTTCTAAAGGGGAACGGAATGTCTTCAAACTAGGTTCCCTTTACCTACCCTACTGTGTGCGGAATACAATGTGACGCTATTAAAAAAAACCTTGTGGAACGATAAATTATAACAAGATAACAATTCAATTTAGACTAGATTTGTATATCTACATACAAAATCACCGAATATAAATAACTACTTTTTTATTACCTGATATTTATTACTTTTATATATTCAGTATAAGAAACACTTGATGTTATTTTAAAATGTTGAAACAGATTGCAGCAATCGCTAATAGGGTTTCTGAGTATTGTTAGCTTTGAACACGCGGGTGTCAAAGAATTGACTTCTAAAACATTTTTTTATGTTTATGACATACAGTACCTACATATTATATTGTTAGAAATCGGAAGCGGTCATAGTTTTAAAAAAAACAAGATAAAAATACACATCGTCCATATGTTTCTAAACTATTTGGAAAGGGATACTACGTAATTGCAATAAGTGACATGTATCATCTATTAACAATACTTCACACTAGTTTCCTTCCAATAGGGCCGTTGCCGACAAGCAATAGCCCCTGATTGACACAATTCCACTGATTTTATCATCTATTTCACCTAAATCTACCCTCTTTTACACGAGTACGCTAACAATATATATTCTTAAGAGAGATTCTTCTTCTTTTAAATATTTTTTAAGAAACAAAATATTCCATACACTAAAATATGAGGTTGGTAATTTCAAAGGCAATGTTGGACGACACTGAAAAATCCAATATTTAGTCAACGAACAAAAACACGTCACACATCACCAAAGAATGCCGCTTCAACGACATGGTATTCTTATTTTCATAATAAATGGAAAATTTCGTCAAAAAATTTTTTTTGTAAAAACAAAAACCCCGACTGCATTAAACTAAAAAGAAAATAAACAAGCCCAATAGTTTATTAGGAGTAACAGTCGAACCAGACTGTTCCCAAGAGGCGCGGGTTCGATTCTCGCTACGTTAAAAAAAACTACTTACCCTTAGCGTGTAATAATTTTTTCATATCAAATTCTAAAAAAAACGTGTTTAAGTTTCCGATCCCCTCGAAGATATCGTCAGCTTAAAAGTATCACCTCACTTAGTAATTCTAAGACAATGTAAACGATATACGTATTTCGTCGAGTTGTTTACTTTGTAGAGTAACAAGAAACGGGTTCTGGGACGTGATCTACAATACATTAAGTTGATAATTTATTACCTTCTCATTAAAAATTATTCAGTAGGTATATTATATTAAGGAGGAAGAGCAAAAATGTCATCTAAAATAAAATTTAACCCAATTACAGTAACATTGTCCCCGTGGCGTGTTTATTTAAGGTGAATATTTAAAAAATGTTAGACACGAAAGACGTTTGGAATTTTATTTTATAACGTTAAAAGCAAGCAGAATATATTAATAAACAAAAAATATACCAATTTTGGAGTATTCGAAGCTGCACTTTAAGTTTTTAGCACAGCTTATCTATTCGATAATCATACTAATAAATGTGAACATAGGTATTTTTGTTACGCTTTAACGCCAAAACAAGTCAACATGTCATCATTATCATTTTGCACACATTTTCTTAGAGCATTGAAAGGATAGGATACTTGTTGATAGGATACTTGTTATTAAAAAATAAATGTATTACTAAATAAATATACTATATTTTTATATGCTATACCTTATATAAAAATAAATTTAAGTCTAGTAATAAATAAATATAAGAAACTATTATTTTAATAAAAAAAACAAGACTAAAAGTCAACCCTACAAAACAAAAGGCAGTTTTAATTTAGTCTGTCTGTTTTTGCATAATATAAATACAGAGACCTCTTGCTAAGAGCATAGCTCCAACCCTTATAAACCTTTAAGGATATAATACGAGTCATTTAACATTCAAGTATCAATTTTATAATGGAGTCAGTTCACTTAAATGAAAAACTGGTATTTTTATTATGTATATAGTAAAATCGTGCATCGGCTGAAGGTGCCTGACTGTAACCGCGATGATTTGTGGGTTCCCCATTCGATGGATTGCACATATATGAATATACTTTTTTAAATTCTTCGCTCTCTTCGGTAGACGAAAAGCGGCGTTGAGTTCTGCTACTCAGAATGTCACAGAAATAGGTTGAAGAAAACGAACAATAGGTTAACATTGCCTGCTATGTAAAAGAAAGCCACGACGGCCTTAAAAAATCAAAGAAAAATAATCATATTTATTCGAGGCCATCGTGGCACACCTCCACCGCCGTTCCGCCGTTCGCTACTTTCCAGGTCAAGAATTCAGGAGAAAGTGGGAAACGAAAGTGTCTAAATGGGGAAGAAAGTGTTAAACCCTAGGTTCAAAAGTTTCGCTTTTCCACTCTGCTATCTGCGGGATACGACGTGAAGCTAAAAAAACAATATAAGTCCTAAAAAATAAAAAATGTATCTACTATGTGAAAGCAACAAGTAACGACAATGTGTGCGCTATAACCAGCTATAGAATAGATATTCGTACATATGTATGTATATCAAAGTTTTTTTTTTTGTTTCAAAAATTTGGTGTTAAATTTTAGAAACCAACAACATGAAATGAAACAAAATTGAGTTAAATAAAGTGTTGTGTTTAAAGCGTTGAAATACATTTTTAGTTATAAAAGTCATAAATGTTTGTAGGCATTTAAAATAGTAATCTCTTTCTCGCTATTTATCTTTTTTTACTATGTCTCTCTCTTTTAGAGTCTAGAACCTAGCGTTTCCCACCCGCAGCAACGTTTTTTACATTGCGTGTTGAGTGGAAGAACTTAACGCCGTAGTTAGTCTTGTCCCAAACCAGAGCGAGCCAAAAGGGGAATCGGCCTTGCAATGGTCCCGTTTACAATCAGCACAACTACTGTGTATAAATATTAATATTACAATGACAATAATCAATCCTATTAATAATTATTTACGTCAGCTTTACGTTTTTATAACTTCACCTTAGCGAACGGGAAAACGAAGATATTCATTCCCTTGGATGAAGATCGAATCTACAATTATCACGATCGCTTCCCCACTGCGCTACGATGGCCTCTATTAAATGATATGATATATGCATTGAAGTTATACAAAACAAACAAGATAAACAATCATATATTAATATCTTACAAAAATTAGAACACAAAATTTTGCTCCATTATGCTATAACCTGTAAATTATTTTGAAATCAATATACCTACACCATACACCAATCAATGGCGAACATATAGGCGTTAAAAATAAATTAGTAAACGCTATAAACGTGCGTAAAAAACGATGCAATAAACTGCGTCGTTTACACGTATAATGTTTACAGGAGGTCATATTAACTAGATATAAGACGGTATTGACTAAGATCATGGAATTTTTTACTTTTATGTAAAAAAATCTCATGTGAGCGATATCAGTTTGAGTGCCCTCAATAGTTGCAGCTTCTAGTTACAGCTTACATGGTTAAATTGGTTTGAAAAAAAACGACCAGGAAATAGTCAGTTCTAAAACATATTTAAAGTATGGCGACTCCGCAAAACTTTAGTTTATAAAAAATAAAAATACAAGAGAAGTGGCCACTTTAGTACCTACCAAGTCGAAGTAAGTTTTCCCCGCAAGCAAAATGAGTTGGTGTACTGGCTCTCAGTTATTGTATTTTAGAACTGCCACAGTACAAGCTTTACGTATAATTTGTGAAGAAAGCTTAAGTTAACGTAGGAACACGTTGCTATGACAACGCTCATTTTACCTGTCAAAGGGCTCTCTAGTAAATATTAATATCTATTAAAGTGGACAAAAGCACCATAGTACACCACGTATAGCTCATATCAACTACGATACAATAGCATTTAAAATAAAAATAAAAAATGTCTTCCTAAAAATATACTGAACCCGCAACCACTTCATTCAATATTAATATCACTATTGAACTCAACCATTGGGAACCAATACATATTAATACGTAAAGGTATTAAAATCACATTACATTAATTTAGGAGATTCTACGGAACATATTGAAAGATAACAGAGCGACGTGATTAACAACATGTGTGGCTGATATGATACTCTAATTAGTTTTTTATTTTGGTCACCATGTCACATTGAATCGTGTTAAGCGTTTATTTACGCGTAATACATAGTTACATACTATGTATGGATAGATTACGATATTCGCGGGATTCTGCATAGAGAGAATATAAATATTAAGAGTATATAAAGAATGCTAAAAAGCATTCTTTACCAGCCATTCTTATGTAAATATTTATATTACATACATATTACATACATATTACATACATATTATATATATATATATATATATATATATATATATATATATATATATAT
>DWAO01002880.1:0-15104 GCA_018230605.1 Heliconius congener | reverse complement strand
ATAGTTTTAAAACGTTACCTCTCTTTCTATATTCAACTGCAATTTTATTTACTTAACTTTACTTAACTTTAGGATTTTATTACATTATTGTTTTTTAAAATACTAAATATTTCACTCGAGGAAATGATATATTAAATATTTCATTTCTACGAGTGGGAATGGGACCCATAACCTGTCGCGTCAACAGTCACACTGTGTGCCCTTATGCCACGACTGGCCTTATAATTGATAAAATGCTAATGTCTGTATTTAGTATTATTAAATAAATAATATAAACACTTTCAAAGGCAAAATATCGATATTTACGAGTTATCTACAAAAATGTCCATTATTTTAGTTGCTATTTTGATTCGCGTGCATTTGATAAGTTACCAAATAATTTATCATCAAATATTTGTCTTGACTGATTCAACAAATAATGACGAGTAAAAGTATTTGAGTATAAACAATGGACGCAAGATTTTCCCATATTTCAATATCATTAATCATCGATATGTCGATGTTATCCCAAATTCTACCACAAAACATCGATGCTTATTAAACATCGATGAATGCGGATTCTACATCTCTAACATCATCAACAGATGCTGTCAAAACTTGTATGTCACTTGTAATTTGTACTCGAAATCTAACCGCATATAAAACCAACAAAATTTAGGCCTAAATAGAACATATTAGGTAATTAAGTCTTTATAAATTACTTTAAATAAAGAGTTGAGTAGTTCAGATTTCATTGCTGGTTTAAAATAATCACCTTACAAAAAATACAAGTAAGCAGTGACTTAGAAATATTAAACATTGCTTATAATTTCCACCAAAATATTTGTTGATTTTCAGAAAATGGGTGAAAGGTATAACATTCACAGCCAGTTGGAGCATTTACAAAGCAAATATATTGGAACAGGTCATGCAGACACTACAAAATATGAGTGGTTGACCAATCAACACAGAGATTCTTGCTGCAGTTATATGGGACATCCTGATTTACTTAGTTACTTTGCGATAGTTGAAAACGAATCTAAGGCTAGAGTTAAATTCAATTTGATGGAAAGAATGTTACAACCTTGTGGACCCCCACCTGAGAAGCCTGAAGACTAACTTTTATGTTATAAGACCACTGTACTTTATTTTTTTAAGACTAATACAAATAAATATAGAAATTGTATTATAACTTTGTTTTTAAACCCCATGTAACTTTAATAACTTAAAGTATATAAGCTAAGCCTTTTTTTTTTGTACTTGTAAACAAATTATTTCACCCTAGTATTATATCAATTTAAAGTAGTTCATGCCAAAAATAGGCCATAGTGTAACAGCATTAATGTTTAAAGGTAAATGCAACAATTTAGTATGCATTGCTTATAGGAATAAATGTTTAATTTTCATCAATTTTATAATGACAAAGTACAATCTTCCAACATTTCAAAATTGGGTTACAAGTGGAGAATGAAGTATTTTTTACATCTTACATCTGCCTGCCTTTAGTAGACATATGTGAATCTGCATATATAATAAAATAAAAAAATCATTGACAATAATTTGAAAATATCACCAATATTTTTCAAAATTACTCTCAAATGAAATAGCTCTAGATAATGTGTAGGAACCATTACATTATTATCATTTCATTACCTGGTAGGACAACAAAAAGATTTAGATTTCCTTTGTTCATCTACTTAACAAGGTAAATCTCAAATTCAGGCAGAAAAAACATAACCAAATGAATTAAAGTTAATATATTTTTAGTGTTATTGCACATGTCGAAATAGATAAGTTGTAACTAGTGTATAAAAATTTCGACATAGCTTGATGAGAACATACGGCTTAGTGGTCAGAGCGCCTGGTCGGTTTCCAGGAGGCGCGGGTTCGAGTCCCGCTATGTTCAAATTTTTATACGTTTTCTGCATAAGTAAAATTAATACAGTCAGAAATTGTATTTGTATTATTTATAAATGGTTAACAGCTTGCCCTAGAAAAAAATGTCCTTTGTTTGTATATTTATTATTGTATATAAAAGTATTCATTTGAAAATAGTAGTAGGATAAGGAAATAAAAATATTTTTTGATTTCATCCAGCATTTAATAAAGCTTTCCATTCTTCCAATTTGGCGTTTAGTGCAACTTCTCGTTCCTTAGCTTCCTTGGCCAAACTTTTTTGTTGTTCAAAACTCTTCACAACATTTAACACTAATATTTGTTGTATATTTGGCAGAATCTTCTTACATTCCTTTTGAAGTAATTCCATAGCTTTCATGATACAATCTACATCCATGGAGCCTATTTGACGAAAATCTGAAATTTGTTTTAATTCTGGTAACATAGATATTGTTATAACACCATTGTTACTTCCTCTTTGTGCTGGATCCATAGCTAAGTGTTCCTCAGCTCCAGTGGGGTCAACAAACACTTTATCTTCAATTACTGCTAGTGAGCAAGCAGTAATTATATCATACATTGGGACTGCGGCATCTGCTAATGCTAAGCCAGCTGCATTTATTGCGGCTGCCAAACAAGCACCGTCGTGTTCTAAGATGTATACAAATATGTCAACCTAAAAAAAGTTTAAAATATTTTTATTGTTCGTAAACAGAGAAAAAAACATAAATTACTAGGAGACTTTGTTCTATCATCAATAGATTGAGTAAGTTTTGTAACATTTTATGGATAATTTTATAAATTAGATTACATTTTCAGGAATGATATCGAATTTGAAGTACAAAATTTATACATAACATATTTTTTAATAATATTAGTATATATGCACTATATTCATACCTGATAATTGGGAAACAAATGTCTACACACAGCTGGTTCTAATGCTTTTCTTAGGGCATTTGATAAAGCTTTCTCCTCAGAATCAGGAGCGTGAGGCCTTCGGACTTGGGGACATGAAAATGGCGCGAATTTCACTTCACAAAATAATTGTCCAAGTGTACTGTAATGTTAAATAATTAAAAATAAAACGGAATTATAAGTTATATATAGAAGAAATAATTATTGTATGCAAATCATATTTTTTTAAAATTTTACCTATATTCATTTTGATGCATAATCTCTCTTGGATCAAAAACTGAACACACAACTTTTGTCTTTTTCAATTCTAAATACGCCGATCCCTTTGCTTGTGATATCAAATCGGTTCGAGCAACTTTAAATAAAGAAATAAGTTTAAAATACACTTAAAATAAGTATCAAAATTACAAATAAACATGCATTGTTAGTTTAATAAACACATACAAAACATACACATCGTTCGTGCCTCGTCCAAAGCGCGCCCATCTTTGCGAGATCCTTTTTCATCTATTAAATCTTTATGTAAATCATCATAGCTTTTAAGGAAATCTTTCGTAAATCGATGGTATGGAATACTATCCTCTGGTCCATTAAATCTTCGGTAATCTAAAGGCATTTTTAATATGACTTTTTAGGGTTAGTTTGTAATAAAGAAAACATGTCAAATTGTCAACTTTCAAGTGATGTCGATCAGTCAATGCTTACAAATATCGATATAACATGCTAATTATGACACGCTGAGATTTTGGATTGATAAATGCCGTACAGAGTAATATATGAAGAGATACGAGTGTCCCAACAATATCAAATTCAATTTTAAATATACTATCATTCTAAATGATAATCAATATGTACCGAATTACTTTAGCAGTAATGTATGTATTTGTACTTTAATATTAAACGGGTACTCTTTGATAACGACTTAAAATTTTTGTTTTTCCTGATAAGCAAATGATGTATAAAATCTCATAAAATTGATTACTGTTACTGATATTTATCATACCTTGTGGCATTTACCATACCATACCATACCATACATACGTACGGTACTGTATCATCACTTACTATTTAATTAAAATTCTCGTCGATCTAGTAACATTGTCGTGAGCCACATGCCACAGATTTCCCGAGATGAGTTTTTGTGACAGATGATGGATCAAGTTTAATGTCATTCGTAGCCCATCTAGATTTTATTGTTAAAATGAAATTTACATCAAAAAATTGTAATAATTTCAAGTTGTTCTGCTAAAACAGAATGTCTCAATATTGATATACCTAAAACTACAAACGATCTATCTTAACTTCCAGTTATAATAGTAAGTAAAAAATTTTGGCCTTCGTTGGCAATTTGACCATTCACTTGACCGGGTGACGTTTCGGAACATGTAATGTTATAATTTATTATATGAAAAGCTATTTAACCTTTCTATATAAATTACTAATAATATAGTGTTCGCAATATTGTTATCATTATCTTAAATTAGTCACAGTCATTGTGTTTAGAGTAACTCTGTACCTATTGTTATTTTACTGTTTTGACGTAAAATATTCTTTTAGATTGAAGATGTTACGATTAAGAACTGTTATTTTGGCTTTGCTTGTATTTTTGACAACATGGAGTATATCATGGGCTCAAAATCAACCAACCAGTTCTTCGTCATCTCCCACTACAAAGGCAAGTTCTATGTTTCTTATTATGATTATTTATATATATATTTTACTAACAAATTGTTTTACTTTAAAAATGTAATAGAAAATATTTTTAACTTTTATATATATTTCGCTGTATAAATACTAAAAGTTACAAAAACTTTTATTAGAAAAATATTGAAAATTCAATAATCTTTGTCATTAATACATTATTTTTGAAGATCACAATAAGATTGGCCTACAAATATATTATAATCTTTCTTGCTATAGTATAATGAATAATGTAATTTAGAAGTAATTAACAAGATTTGAGTAACAATAAACTAATTTTACATAATTTCTTACATATATGGCAATAACCATACCAAATAATAGTTAATAATATTACATTTATACATTTAAAGGCCACTTAAACATTTAAAATGTATGTAATATTCTGGTGCAGCGGAATAGATTGTCAAGGTGATACTTGTGGATTCTCTCTTAATTCATAGGTATGTATTATTCTCATGGTTTTGCTCTAGTAAGACATAATGTAGAGATGGGCCACTGCCACTTAACATGTAATGTCTAGAATTGAAAAGGAAAATGGAGTGGGATAGAAAATGCGGAATAGAGTGTCTTGATTCTAAGTCTTTTCTGCCTACTCTTTAATGTAAAAGATTTATTTTCCTTAGTGGAGAATGAACTCACATCCATCACATTTGCAGTGAAAGGCTACTCCACTGCATCAAAAGGTGTTAAAACTGTTAGTATATAATTAGTAAACAACATTATTCATATACAAGTGTTGAGACCAAATGCTAAGATACTTGATAATACAATAAAGATAACAATAATTCTGTTGATTGTATTAAATGAGTCAAGTATGTTGTCACTGAAATGTTCTTTTTGTATTGCTCAGAAAACTCATAGATAATTTAATATTTAACAATAATTTTATTTAATACTCATATATGAGTAGATCTCAGCATGCAGTATCTCGGCATATGCCTGTAAATTTGATAGTCATGATTGTGATTGGCAGAATAATTGTTTTGCACTTTTTTGCTCTGGCTAATATAAAATAATGTCTCTAATTTGAAAGTTAGAGATTGAAATATCTTGACACTAGGTTTTATTGTCCAACTTATTAGGTTAGGTTAATATAGTTATTATATTTATAGGAAATAGGTCAAGCTAATAGCAAATTATTATAATAGCTATCAAAATAATAAAGGCCTTCATATGAACAATATTCATTAAAAATTTTATTAGATTAGGTAATTTGTAAGTGCTGTTAATTTTAATTCTAATTTGTGATTAGCTGTTTTACAAAAACGTATTCTTTATGGTCACATTTGTTTAGTAATTAAGATATAGGCCATAACTAAAGAAGAACCTAGAACCTAGTGTTAGTAGGTAGTAGTGAAGTGGAAAACAGAGATTGCGTGTTGAGTGGCGGAAATCAACGCCGCGCTTTGAATCGACACCAGAGCAAAGAATTTCATCGAACCCACAACCAATCTTTTTAACATTCATACTTTGTGCCTCTGTGCTATGAATGCCCTCTAGTTATTTTTTTAATTTAGTTAATAATTTATTTAAGGGTGTGATATTCATTTATCCAAATGCTTAAGCATAATAATTAGTTCAGTTAATTAGGTTTAGATTAGGTTTAAAAAACAGAAGAGTATAAGAAAAACTTAATTATTGATAACCTACATTTTATTTACGGTATTTTGATGATAAAAATTCGTAATTGAGAAATTTTCTACATATAACTAAACTAAGTACTTTGCACACTTAAAAAAAATAGTTAAAAATAATTTCTCTTAACATGTACTTTATTTTCCTTCATGATCATCACATTGTAAACAGCATATAGCAGGGCTGGCAGAGGGAACCCAGTGTAGATACCCTATTCCTCATTTTCCGCTGAATGGGCACTTTCGCGTTAACAACATCAGATGTTGTAAACGCGAAATTCAAACATGTTTGTGCTACTGCGCCACGACGGCATCATCAATATAAATGGGTTTAAATTCACACTATGTATAATCAGTATCTATAAACCTGTATTGTCACAAAGTGAATAAGATAATAAATAAAACTTTCTTTCACACTCACCTTTTGGGTGCTCATTGCAGGGAGAGGAGCTCGAAGCAGTGCTTGAGACTTGCAACCTAAGTGTAAACCTAGGGGGCCCATTAAAAATGCACACCGTTCGAGCCCCTTTCTCTACCTAACTAAATTGAAAAAAATAATACTATTAATGCCGCATTCGAACTAGGCTATAATCAAATTACTAAACATATTATGGATCATTTTCATTAACACAAAAACATAGGCGTGTACTCACTTGACACAAATTGCAGATGGGTTTTTGTATTATTATCGAAGTCAATTTGATCGACAGTGGACAAATAAATTATAGGGTTGGTCAAGCTAGTGTATCACTAAATTTATGCAAACTATGTAGGCGCTCGCAAATTGCAGCAGATCTATATTCAGAATCTATATTAATATTAATATTATAAAGCTGAAGAATTTGTTTAGTTCAACGCGATAATCTCAGGAACTGCTAGTTCGTATTGAAAAATCCTTTTAGTTTGGGATACCCTAAAGGTTATGGGTATTTTATTAATCACGATAATCGTTTCGATATATCACAATCTACTTAATGTTGGAGTTACATTGAGCACTTGGAATGTATCATATGTCGTACCTAAATAACTCTCAGTTATTTTAATGTTGTTGCGGGATGCGCATCCGCAACTCAACCAAAAATTCTCAACCATTATAATTGTTGTTTATAGATATACGGGAACATTCAAGGTTAAAGTCTTGTGGAAATTTCGTTTCACTACCAGATCGATTGATTGACGCCGCTTGTATATCTTAGTTTTTACGAGTCTAAACTTCATCTATTTTTACGTTCGTATTTCAGTAAAGCTAGCGCCTTTAACCAATATTCCTGTAAATATTACTTGTAAGTGACCTTTTAATTTTAATGTGTGATTCTATGACCTAATGATTTTTGACATGACAACCCTAGAAACAATATAACGAGTAGGTACAATGAAACGAAAGGTAATTCCCACTGAGCTAACCGCAAGCTATTGCTGGCGTCAAATTGATTATGTAATCATTATAATCTCATGTTAGTCAAATATATATTTGTTTCTTAAATTTTATAAAGAGAATCGAGTTGCATTACAATAGTCTTGAATGCCACATTATTATTTTTTAAATCTCCTACAACTTTACAAACTTTTAATGTTCTTAAAATTAAGCAAGAAAATATTTTCCTCGTAACAATATTAAAGGCGTTATTTCTTATCAACGGCGTTATTTCTTACTAATTAAGGAATACCGTAATAATAAGTAGCGATAGCTACTAATTTTGTTTTAAAGTGGCTATTCTCGTTTTTTTTTTCAATAGCAGTCATACTTAGTAGTAGTATTAGTTAACATAATAATTATTTAAATTATTCAGAGGACGTACTAATTACCGGAATTTATTTTATGTAAAAATGATTACAGTGTTGTGTTTAAGTTTAGTTCCATTAGTTTAAGTTCCATGATACTGCTTAAGATTCCTGCAGATTAAGTTAAATGTATAACTAATAAAGACAGCTTAAAAACAATTTACGTCGTCTCCGTAAATCAGGGTTTACAAGATTATTTAAGACTGGTTGGTCTAAAATGTTTTTCAAATAAGTCGTTCTGTATAACTTAAATTTGAACTAGAAAATAACATCGTATGAGAAATCAAACTTATTTGGCCCTTACCCAATCATCCTATAATCTGTTGAGTATTACTTAAATAATTTACACTAAATTTTTTTCCGATGTTGAACAATTTACCTGCGACAGTTGCGTACAACAATGTCTCAATGGTTGTCGAAAGAACGGCGTTACTTAGTTTTCTGTTGATAGTAGTATTTTGGGAAAATCGCATTAGCGGAGTGCAACGTCTTCCGATTGTAAACGCGATGGGATGGATGGAAGTTCGGTCACCACTTGAAGAAATGTACTGTTTTTATTTGCTCGTTTTAACCAGACAAAGCAGGCGTTGACAGTTTTGACTTCTGTTACTCAACACACAAAGATAAATCGAACGAAAAGAGGAGTACGAAGTATCCGCATTCTAGATTCTCTTTGCCTACCTAGGTTCTCTTATACAGGAAAAAATGTGAACATATTAAAAATATTTGACAAGTATTTTTTTATGCTGTGTCCCGCATATATACTGCAAGATAGGCAGAGAGAACCTAGAGTCAAAACACTCCCCCTTTCCTCCTTTTACACCCAATTTTCGAGACATTGAGTGTTTAGTGGCGGAACTCAAAACCATGCTTCATCTTGTTTCCAGAATCAGGAAATCAAAATAAATAAAATCATTCCACTGAGTAGAAATCAAAGTCATAATCTTCATTGTCGTTTTTAGTCAGACGCTGTCTCTGCGCCAAAACGGCTAAAACTATTTTAACCACTCCTACTATTTTAAGTATATACATTATATACATAATTTTTTAACCGACTGCTGTAAGAAAGGGACTTACTTTCGTATTTTTTATGTTTGTTACCTCAGAACTTTTGACTGGGTGAACTGTTTTTGATGATTTTTTTTTATTTGAAAGCTAGTGCTTCCCGTGTCGTCCCATTTATTTTTGGTCTATTTTTCACAATGATATCTATGAGAAAATCACACAAGTCTTAAATTTGCATTAGGTATGTACGCGACAAATGGACGGGTAACTCAATATCACGCCAACCGATTTCGATGATTCTTTACTTATTTGAAAAGATACGATAAGAGACTTCAAAGATAGTTGGGTGAAAGTTTCGTTAGGTTCTGAGTATGGGATCCGGTTGAAATTGTACAAGTAGTTTTTTTGGTAAAAATCATATTGTTATAGTTACAAGGTAAAATGGGTGTTAAAATGGGTGTCAGACGTGAGACCTCATCGTTGCATTTGCATTTGCTTGTCAAATAAAAAAAGAGCATATTCTCATTTTTAACCGACTTCAAAAATGGGAGAGGTTCCCAATTTGCCCGAATATTTTTTATGTATATTCTTTACAATGTGCCAAAATATTAGTATGCACAATAATAACAAATTAAGTCTTGAGACGCATCTTTTTAAGGTCTATCCATCACTTAAAATAGTAAAGTAAATTAATTTTTACCAAAAAAAAAACCGGCTTCAAACAACGAACAAAAGAGTTAAAAATAATTTTACATAAAGTAAAACGTGCTTTGATTTTGTTAAACATAATTTAACAAAGATTTTATATTTTTGAAGTCTGTGTCAAGCTAATGCTACAACAGCCTTAATACAATATGGAAGCAAATGATACGTAAATGGCCTAATTATACCTACGTGTGCTATTTCTGTTTAGGCGTGCCATAGCGTTACAAAGTTCACGGTCAGATTCTAATCGAAATAAGGGAATGCGTACTTCGGAAAGTTTTTATATAATTGGTTTTGATTTGGAGAAGTACTTTGTTTATAATTTTTTTTTTGCGTTTTCCTTAAATAAATAAGATACATTTACATCAGATGATTTTAGGCTGAAAGAGCTGTGTTAAATTTTTTTTTTTCCGATGCTTTAAAAAAAATATAACAAATTATAATTCGTTTTTATTATTTATAATCCATAAATCGCTTAAAGGTACAAATAGAGGTTATCGTGGGACATCGTCTGACTCGCGGTGATTGTAGATTGGATCCCAACTTGAAGGAAGTAATCGTTGTCACCTCCCCGCTATGACAAGACAATGTGTCGTTGATTTTCACCACTTAACACTCAAAGGAAAGAGAGAAAGGAGAATACTGTGCCTTAACAGGTTACGCCAGGTTCTGTCTACCGTCCGTGCTATATGCAAGGAAATATAGTATATATTAGTACACATTCAAACTCACGATTACGTGAAGCAAGCAACATTCTGGCTGTAATAACAAACTCACCTAAACTATCGCAGTACATTTTTTTTTTAATTTATCTTGACCTTCTTTAAATCTTTATATTAACATAATGTTTATAAAAAATGTAGAACCAAGGACGATTAGCTCTAACTATCATGCCAATAGCATTTTTCCTTTAATTACTAGGTCGCTGCATTAAATGCATTGAATTATCATATTTTATCGTCGTTGATTTGTAAATAATAGGCGTCGACGTGAGTTATTGTATAAGAATTAGAAGAGATATTTTATTCATCTAGTTTTACATGGAATGTAATAGGGTAGAGGGGGATGCTGAGAGATATAGGGTTCAAGACACTTTGGTTCTCCACTTTCCGGCCGAATTCGAAATTTTGTGTTAATTGGCGCAACTCAACACTGTACAGAGTTGTCAAGGCGGGGAAGTAAGAATAATTTATCCCGTCGTGTTAGGATCGAACTCATAACGTTCGTGTTTACAGTAGCCGCCGCATCAAAAATATTTTGATCGATAAAATCAATAGTTTTAAATTGTCGACGTAAGATATTCTCTCTTTCTGTTCCAAATAAGATTCAGGAACTTTATCTCAGCCACCACTGCAATGCAAAATATTTAACAAGGGCAATTGACATGTTTTATTTTTCTACATCAATTATTCCTCGTGGGAAAGGTAAAAAGTGTAACGTCAATTTGCTACGTCCACGCTCACGTCACACCTCCTTCACTTTACTCTTTATATGAACACCCCCTTCGGTCAAAAATAAGAAGATTTTTCGGAAGATGGTATAGGATAGTATTTTTATGTATTCATTTATACTTGTCAATTTTAAGCAAAAGACGTTTACCATGTTTTACTCTAGATTTATAAAAAATATTTGACATAATGTTTTTCAATTAAATTAGATCAATTGTTCTTTATAAAATCCTATAAGAATAAATATATATAATTATATACCCGATGCGGCTTTTAAAATTTTTAAATGTTACCTGTTAAGCTAAAACGTTTTCTACTTATGTTTTTTTTTTATAAAATAAATTATGTTTTAGTATAGATTAAAAAGTATCTTAGTTACAACCGCTAAATTTTATCAGCACCTTATATAGAGTTACGCTTATATTAAGGATACCGTCTATAAGATAAGATAATAAAGTAACAATTTCCCCAAAATTTTCATTAATTTGAATTTTCTCAGATTTATATTTATATATATAACCAAATGCATTTAAACTTCATTGTAGCAATTACAAGGTTAAAACAACAAATTGTATTTTGTGAATTTTAATATATTTTTCTTAAATTTTTCTTCCTACCTTCATACTGCCTTAACGCGGCATGAGATCCACTCAACAAGAACACGAATAGAGAGAACAAATACAAGAATAAATTAAACATATGAAAACAAAGACGGTATTGTATACTTGGTGACTCGGCGGCGATAAAACAATACGTTGGTACTTCTCAATAATACATGATGTAGCGATGAAAAATAGCACCGAACTATATTTAGTATTGAATAGCAAGTAACAAGGTGTAAATTACATTTGATATTCTTTAGGCGATAGTAAATTGGTCAAATTATTATGTTTTACTCTCAAAATATTTAGCTTTAGTCATATTGAATACTTGTGGGCACGCGCAGCTTCCTTGCTTATTTGCACCCTTACGGGTGGATTCTGAAAAAAACCACGAAACACGTGTTCAATAAAATATATTTTACAGTCTGAATTTAAACTTTTATAAAAATCGGTGGCGATTTACAGATTTTTCCATATAAACTTTAAACTCATTATTTGAAACCCTATTTCATCCCTTTAGGGTTAAAATTTTTCCAAATCCCTTCTTAGTGGATGTCCAGATTATTTATATATATATATATATATATATATATATATATATATATTATACAAATACGTACTATGTACGTATGTCGGCTCTAACAAGTATTGATTTCTTCGCCCACACTATCATTAAAGTGCGTAAAAGGCACATTATTTTTTTGACTTAAGACATAAAATGATTTACAAATAGTACGTATAGCAACATCGTGTACATCTAAGCAGATATAGAGGACCTGGTGGCATTAATTTTATCTATTTTCCTTTATTCGATAAAAATAAGAGTATACTTGTGCGGGTGTGGGTTAGATTGCGACTCGGGGGAATGTAACATTTAATATTTTCATTTTTGAGGCCTTGGGTATAAAAAAAAAGAAAAAAATGTTTACATAGCGTTGAGACAAAAATTTAAAAAAGCTAATAACGATATAGAGATCACAATGGTGTAATTCGGTCCCGACTCGTGAAAACGATTTATCTTCCACTGCTCTGATAAAACAATTTGTAGAACCGAAAGCTGAAAGAAAATAAAATAATTGACAATTTAATTGAACCCACAGCAATTGCAGTAGACGTTTAAGCGTGCGAGAAATTGCGCCACGAAGGCGTCTGATATGGTACCTACTTTTGGACACCAAATGCACAGTGACACTAGTTTACATTCTACAAGTAAGCTAGATACTCTTTCGAAACGATCCAGCACTTAGTTTTAAATTCCCAACAGCCTTCGAGTTAACTCACTGAATTAAATTATTCCTCGAGTTTTCCTACAAACAAAGTAAACGAGTATATCGCGTGTAGTTGGCTCGCGTCGCTACTGACGATTGGTCGTACGCTATCTGTCCGGACGTAATGAAATCATACTATCAGATGTTTTAACATATCTTTTATCTAAAGCGATGTCTGCTGGTGCGAGTGACAGTTGGTCGATGCCCGCGAAAGGTGGTGTCGTTTTTTTTTAAATATTTTTTTTTTGTGTTTATTTATTGTTTTTCTTTAAATTTGATTCCAAAATGAATATAACGGATTTTACGGGCAATGGGTGGACGGATATTGTGCCAACGACTATGTCACCAAGTTATCTGTTCAGTGATATCCTACCACCAACCACCACCACACTGGCTCCTTCAACGGAATCCACGGACATAAGATCGTGGTTGACGAATATGATCATGCAGGTTAGTTAGTGATATTAATAGCTTGTATGTATTTACCTATTAGTACGTAGTTACTTACCCATGTGATAAAATACATATTTAAATGTATAATCTTTATTATGGGTGTCGTAATTTATTGTGATTGTTAACATTTTTCCGCAAATTACTTAGGTAAATGTTTAGTTTCATATATTTATATAAATAGGGGTTTATAATAGATATATACTACGACTTTGCATTAATTTATATATAATATTTTATGAACTCTTTACCCCTTTTTTACTTCCTTTTCAATTACATTGTATAATAAAGAAAACCAATCAAATTATATGAACGATTTTTCGTGATAATATATCATAAACTAATTAAAATATGTATCATTAAAATAAAAATATAAAGTTGTTACTTTTAAATAAAAATAGCTTCGTTTATATAAAGATTACGGGTTGAAACTCGTGTATGGAAGGATCTTTATATTAATTGACGCTTCAACATATATATATTTACGTTTCACTTACTTACTTTACTTCAACGTATATATATTTACGTTTCTCTTCTGACTATATAGAAATATAGTCAGAAGAGAAACGTAAATATATATACGTCTAGACTCTAGATAGATCCCTCGTAGTTAACATAATACTCAGCTTTACAGTTTTTGTATGTTTTGAGACATTTCGTATTGAGTGGTGGAATCCAACGCCGCGGTTTGTCTTACCAGAGCGGCGATAAGATAATAATTCATTTCCCCAGTGATGTCCGAGCCAAAACCAACACTTTTTTAGCTAGACGCTGTTCCATTGCGCTACGAATAGCTTTTACTAGCATTTAATAGAATTTAGAAACTGGGTTAAAATTATAGCCGCCTTCTGTTATGTCTAATAATTTTGTTTAAAAATGTAAAATTTTAAAACAAATTTCAAAGCAAACACACATTTAACTATAAACAGTACATACAAATAAGTTTCTTTGTTGTTTCCTAAAATACAACGCCTAGTTGTATCTCACACGCTTCGGTATATTTTATTATGTATAAGTAGCTTTAAACATATCCATTTTACATAAAAAGTACGCAGCAAACTTATTTTTGTACCTAAATGAAACCCAACATCAAGTCCTCCATCTCTTCTTTTCTTAGTTGTCTTCTTCCTTCCCCTCCGTCTCTTCTGTGTTTCATTCTTAATTGAGTGGTAAAACTTAACGCACTTTTTGCTTCATATATTAAAGAAAAATAACTTTGAAATATATATCTTTTTAAGAAGTTAACATAAGTATGAAATTTGATAACAAATAACAATATTCCACTTGAAAAAAAGAATACATACGTAATGTGTTTTATGCCTGGCTCACATAAAGTGTACTTGAAAGAAACTTAATATAGGAAGAAGTGACCGTTATCAGGCGATTTTATACATAATTTATTAATTATATATATTTTATACATTATTTTTATAGTTTGACATCGAACCATGACTTACGTAATTTTTTAAATAACTTTTCTTGGTAACAGTAACGTTGGTTTGTCTCTATGGAAGTTCCCACCAAATAGTGAGCTTGTCTGTGCCATTGTGTGTGCAATTAACATCTGTTAAACTAATATACATGTTTCGACGCTTTAAAGACGGTAAAGTACAAAACGTCGAATAATTTCCTTCTTATTTATATATATATATATATATTATATATATACTTATATATATATATATATATATATATATATATATATATATATAT
>DWAO01002879.1:0-15104 GCA_018230605.1 Heliconius congener | reverse complement strand
TCGGCAGAAAGTGAAGAACGGAGTGTCTTAACACTAGGTTCCCTCTGCCTACCCTATTGTGTGATTTTTGATTTAAAAAAAAATATTGTAATAACATTAATGCCACAATGGCGTCACCACAATTATTAAAATAGATATATGTTATAACTTTGACTATCAAAACTATATTTCGCCTCTGATATTTACGTTTTCAGTGAGTCATAAGCGCAAGCAAATTTACCAATAAAGAAACATGTTAAAATTCTATAAAAAGTCACCTGAATTTGTCTTTTATGAACAAGCTCTTTAAGTTTTTTGTTGTAATATAATTTTAAACTGCTGCTATGGTCCTACTGTCGACATTTAGCGATTAATGCAATAACGTTTCAACCAAAAAAACGAGATAACATACATAAAAAGGTCAATTGAATATCAAAGTTACACAAATTCTTTCTTTCATTCTAATTTATTTACTCGACCCATATAGAACATCAAAAGATTGTTGATGTCAGTTATTGGATCTTTAAGCGAAAATATAATTTACGTAGGTAATGGTTTTAATTAAAATGTAGTGTTAACAGTCACTACATACACGTTTCCAGTAATTTTACTTTTTTCCTTCGAAAATTCGGCGAAAAGTGGGAAACGGAGTGTCTTAACACTAGGTTCCCCTTTTTGGCTACATTACTATATGAAAATATTTTTACGCCATTTTAAATCTCTAAAACATCGCAATAAACACCTGTATGTGGCTATTTAAAAAGTAAGCGCTATAAAAACGTCGACTTAACTAATTAAAAACTTTTTCAAATGACAGGTGCTTAAAAAAGTGGAACTCTTGCTAAAATTATAAACGCAATTTTTATTTTCTCTCAATAATATACAAACGTATGTTTATGTAAAATATCAACAAAATAATAATGTCTAAAAACGACGTACTCAACAGACCATGAAAGTATACAATACACTATACAGTGATACTACAGTGTTTGTGGTCGGATTAGTACATAGCGGTGTTGGGTAACAGGTCGTCGTGACATTACGGGGTGCTGCTTCGTACAGAAGTTAGATATAATAAAGAAAAGGGTTATTAAATTTTTTCTTTGTGTCCTAATAGAGGTAAAAGATTTCAAAGTTATATATATTATTTCGTAGAAAGTAACTCTTAATATTATTTAGGTATAAAATGTGAAAATATGAAAAACATTTTTGAGCCCTTGTCAAATTAAACTTGGATCGAAAAACAAAATTATTTTTTTGTCATATATCTACTGATATACTGGCTAGGACTAACAAACCGACTATACTATTTTAACTTATATTTCTAAATTAATATATACCTATATGCGCATGCGCATTGTACTTACTATGTTTAATATAATAGATTTTGTAAACAGTTTTAGTATAAGGTAGCTATAAAACGTGGCGAAGATAACAAACGTGGCGACATACAGAGCAATTTACAAATAACTGTTACCGACTACTCTAGCATTTATTGTTATCTAATGCTTAAGTCGGAGCTGCTTTTAACAATAAAAATCTTTTCAAATAATTTTGTATTGTTAAGTGCAGAATAAGAGACTATAACTGATAACATAATCATTATTATGGTTCTTGAGGCCGGTCGTGGCGTAGAGGAACAGTGTGACTGTAAGCGCGACTTGTTGTGGGTTCGTACCCCACTCGAGCAAAATTATTTTTTAATTTAAATTTATATTTCCATTTCTACGCTCTGGTGTCGAGGCAAAACGTGGCGTTGTATCTCGCACACAGCAGGGTAGGCAGAAGGAACCCAGTGTTAAGACATTTCGTTTCCCACGTTCCGCAGAATACTGGAGGTATTGCGTGTTGAGTGACGAAACTCAGCAACAGACTAGACACCAGAGCGAACAAATGGAAATATAAATTTTTAATAAATATTTTAGTTCCTCGAGTGGGGATCGAACCCACAACCAGTCGTTTTTACAGTCACAATTTGTGCCCCTGCGCCACGACTGACCTCTAGTTGATTTAATAAATATACTAATTAACACAAACATGTATATTTTAAAGTCTTTTTAGGATTGCGTTCTCCATTCAATAGACAAAACGGAACCATTATAGGATCACTTTGTCGTCTGTCTATCCGTCCGTCAAGACAAATTTTGTTTAATTTATAACAGATCAAACAATTTTTAAAAAAATACGATTTCTTTATGTGAAAATATTAAGTTCCTTGCACACGGTGTTGCTGTTTTACATAGTACTTCTTACTAATTACCATAAAAAGAACACTGAAACAAAAGCCGCATGAAAATGTATTAGACTTAAACATAGTATTATGTTTGTTTAGGTCTAAATGGCATTCAAATAGAAATTTTAAAGCGACGTGTTAGGATCTAGATTTTTTTAAACTAAAAACGGCTATTTAACAATTATTTTATTTCCTTCATTAATAGTACAGTAGTAATAGTAGTAGTATACTTGAATTGCTTAATACATTTTATTAAATATAATATTTTAAGTGAATATATGTTATAAGCGAAGTGTTAAATTTATTAATAATATGTCATATTTATTAATAATACTACAGTTGGAGAAGTTAAACATTCATTATTCTTATTATGTTTTATAAACTGTCTGTGGTGTTTTATAAACACCTAAAAGTTTTTGATTCTTCAATGAATGGACAATTTCGTTTTCTCAATCATTTTTTTTTTATTTGGAAAATACCTATTTAAAAGAGTAAATCTTTGATAAAATATATATGCGAGTAGATGATTTTATGACATAATAACCGACAGTGTCGCAATAGAGTTCTTATATTCAGCCAGTTTACAGTTATTTTAAATATATGCATTTCAATGGTTTTTTTCAAATTACTTTTAAATTTATATTTAGTTTATGTAAAAAAAAAAGATTTCGCTTACCAATATTTATTTATATTTATAGTGTGTAGGAGTCGACTGTGCATTCCGACCGTGCCCAAATAGCAATATAAATGACCATATTACATGTAGTCATAGAATGTCTTAATGAATTCAATGATAATTTCGTTAATATTTACACAAGATACATTTAAAACATCCTTCATTATTTATATGAAAAATCTTTTTTTTCGTTCCGTTTGGCACCCTGCAATCATGTGTATGTAACACGACGGTTGTGGTTTCGATTCCCATTCGAGGAAATGAAATCCTTAATATTTTCATTTTCTTCACTCTGGTGTCGGCGCAAAATTTGGCGGAAAGTGGAGAGCATGGTATCTTAACAGTGAACTTTCTCTACTTAACCTGCTACATGCGGGATACAGCGTGAAGCTGAACATACTTCATTATCTGTGACTATGTTTAGTACTGATATTAAAATAAACTGCTACTTATTATTTATTCTTTAGAGAATTTTTGTTTTTATTTTTATATGCTATAGACAATGTGGATACAAAATAAGTCATTTTTTTAACTTGTGGGCGTATGCGACATGTCGCAAGGTAAGTCTTTCCGCCAAAATCTAGCAAATTTCCCTGAATTCGACAGAACTGAAAATATTAAATATTTATTTTCCTCGAATGAAAATTGAACCTACAACCTGCGGCATTTACAGTAACGCGCTTGTGCCCCTGCACCAATACTGGCCTCAATATAACTATTAAGCGAATAATACATAATTGTCAGTCAGTCAGTCAGCTTCACGCTGTATCCCGCACACAGCAGGGTAGGCAGAGGGTGTAGTGTTAAGATATTCCCCATTTTCTGCCGAATTCTGGAGCCATTGCGTGTTGAGTGGCAGAACTCAACGCCGCACTTTGCCTCGACACCAGAGCGAAGAAATGGAAATATACATTTAAGTAAATATTTCATCTCCTCGAGTGGGGATCGAACCGACAAACAGACGGTTTTACAGTCACACTTTGTGCCACTGCGCCACGACTGGCCTCACGATAGTCAATATATAAAAGTCATAAATTTCAAAGATTTGTCTATAATAATTAATTACAATCACAAGCTGTGTTACAGAGCCGTAAATGTAGAGAACAAATAAACTAAAAAAAAATTAAATGTATTGTAATCACGCGAGTACCTGCGTGTAGTTAAGGCATCGTTAGCACGTGCCTGACTTATTTGTTTACCTACCAAGGACTCGTTTCCATTAGGATATTAACTTTTTGGTTTAAAAATTTTTACCGTAAAAGACGGTTGTTTTTTACTTAACTTTATAATAATGATAGATATAATAAAACATTTTAGAACAGATTTTCATTTTCTTTGAAATTAACAGCAAAATTTTTAATTTTAAAATACGACCAACATTACCTATCACCATTACACCTAGGCAAAGTACTCATAGTTCTTAATTTACTAATCCGATTTCATAAACCATAGCTAAAAACTATTGCGATTAATTAAAACGGATTTAAATCGTTTCTTTAATTGAGGAGCTTTAGTGCCACACACAGACAGACAAGTCAAACTTATAACACCTCTTCCAATTGCGTCGGGGGTTAAAAAAGAAAAGAATCAGTACAAATAATAGTAACAAATAAATAAAGTGGATGGATATTAATCCATTCACATAAACATGTAACCCATGTAAATTTGAAATCAAAAAGAGAGTAATCTCATCCTAATTTGCGAGGGAACCTCGTCAAATTATTATATGCACTTAACCTTATTTCGCAACAAAAAGTGAAGCCAACGCAGCTTTACTCAAGCACTCGTACGACAATGACTTTCATCTCTCACGCTCGGATCGCACCTACGAAACATACATTCTATACAACATTGGACCCAACTTACTATAAAGTACATTAGTAGTGGAAAATAATGAATTACTATATAATTAAAAAATCAGCTTCACGCTGTATCCCGCACACAACAGATTAGGCAGTGGGGACCATGTGTTAAGACACTCCCTATTTAATTAAAAAGTTTAATATTAGAATATACCATGTTTAACATATAAAAATTTTTATAACGGTCAAATAATCGTTTTTGGGGCACAATCGTGTGATTGTAAACGCGACGATTCGTGGGTTCGATTTCCACTCGAGGAAAAAAAATATTTAATGTTTTCATTTCTTCACTCTGGTAACAATACAAAGCGCGGCGTAGAGTTTCGAAACGCAATGCCTCAAGAATTTGGCGAAAAGTGAACGGATGTCTTAACTCTTGATCCCTCTACGTACTTTTCTATGTTCATGACACAACTTGAAGCTACAAAAATAACTTAGTAAATAGCTTTTACTTGGTTACCAAGTTGGTACCAACATTGCACAAACAGTGTAGGCCGACAACACGAAATGTCGAGAGCGACTATCGAGATGTAATCAAAGAATATAACGTTAGACGACAACGTGACCCGACAGAAAGTGAAATTACAATGTACTACTAGAGGATTTAAATAGTTATTTGAGCAAAATAATTGTTAATATAACATTAATAAGTTACGGAGGCCAGTCGTGGCGCATGGGCAAAAGGATGTGACTGTAAACGCAAAAGGTTGTTGGTTCGATTCCGCTCGAAGAACTGAAATATTTAATATTTTCATTCCTTCGCTCTGGTGTCGAGGCAAAAGCGCGGCGTTGAGTTTCACCACTCGAACTACAGGGGTACAGCGTGAAGCTAAAAAAAAATTAAATATGATTACTAACAAAATAAAATGCCGCGAAAAAAACTTAACACGTAAACAGTAGTTTATCATGAACTAATAACCTAGTTAACTTTATCGATTGCCAATCACACCTTATGTGGGCTATCTTAAGATATGTCTCAAGATATATTTATATTTGAGTATCGGATAATTCTGGTAATGTGCCAGCTAATTGCTCGATTGCGTAGCTTCGAATGTTTGACCGAAATTACCCATCCATTGAATAACTGTGGTGACATCTTTGACGTCCATAGATAGAGTACACGCAATACTTATTTCTTATCAATTCTTATCTTTTTCTTACTTAATTTTTGTTTTTTTTTGGTGGCTTATAACAATTTTTATCATCATTTTTTTATCTTTGCTGCTAACTATTTTTATTATCAATTAACCCAATTTTTTTTCATAAATATACATATATGTATATGATACAATTGCCAAATTTTATTTTAGTATTGATAATTAATGTTTTGTTTATTATATGTTTTTTTACTATTTATATTATTATTTATATTTTTATCACTTTCAAGTTATTAGCTTCAAGCAACAGCATGTAGCAGGGTAGGTATAGGAAGCCTAATGTTACGATGCTCCGTTCCGGCGAAGAAATTAAAATATTAAATATTTCACTCCCTCAAATTGGAATTGAACCCACAACCCTCACACACTTGTACCACTGCACCACGATGGTCATTATTATATATCAAATTCTTTTTGATTTTTTTTTAAATTTTATTTTTAAATCTTAAGTCATAACTATTTAAACACAAGGTCTAAAGAATTTTAAAAAAAGCACTTGTTTAACATAAATGACTACTTAAACTCGCCAACATATTAGAAGGGACACTGTCTAAACAAAACAATCGTATCTAAGAAACATTTTATCTTTACGTGTGAGTAATATGATCCATTGCACTTCCTCGAAGTGCTATTTTGGAAATAATAAAAATAACAACACATCACAAAGTAGGCACTCTATCACAAAAACATAACAAATTTCAAGGGACTGAGCTATAAGTGAGTAGGTATTTACTGAATATTTTTGATATATATATATATTCTTTATTGCACAGATAAAAAAAATAATAAAATACAGTTGAAAAGATATGTTTACAACGGCGGGCTTATTTCTAAAAGAAATACTAGATATTTAATTATTTGTATGACTTTCGGTATTTAGATTTAGAAGATTTTTCCTTAACTTCACGTTTCCTATTTTTGACATAAAACGCAGACCATATTTCAATATTATGTCGTGAGAAAGATAGAGAGAAGTCAACGTTCTCCGATCTCCGCTTTCGGTACGGACGGTACCCAATGCTGTGGCTCGTAATAATACTATTTAAAATATAAAAGCTAAAATTACGTTGTGATAACATGAGAGTTTTAATTTATTTAACTATAGAAAAGAAAATATAAATGTTGTACAAGAAAAAAAATCCAGTAGAATTAACTACTGTTTCTCGTTTCATAGCATTCGAGAACGCTAAGAGGATTTTCTCTAGGTTTTCCACAGTTTATCTAAATCGACTTTGCTGTTCACTATTTTTGAAAAATATTGTACAAAACATTTATCTCTATACATATAATAAAATCGTATCAGATCGGCGTCATTAAATGAAAAATATACATACGTATAAGAAAAACGTCATAGATTCAAAAACAAAATTTTTGTTCACGCGTATCTCAGAAACGGCTTAATTGATTTAATTGCAGTTTTCAGCAATATATTTTGGCAATCTTCCATTGTAATATTTAGTGTTTATTTTATTGAAAAATTAAAATGAATATTGGTTTATAAATAAAAAAGTTACATTATTTTAAAGAAAAAACGAAATGGATTCACATCAGTAAATGAATCGGGCGAAGCCGCGAAATAATAGTGTGTGACTTCAACAAAAATGTACGTATACAACAACGTGTCGAAGTTACTCACAGAGAAGAGGTTTCCACTCAACGATATATAAAAAAAAATAAACCGGAAACATTATAAGTAGAGCTTTTCAATATACAAGCTCGATCGAGTAATCTCGCAGCTACCCACAGTATATTATCACCGGCGCTGTTTTATTAGCGCAAGAGCGGACATCCTTTGTATACGGCTTACATAGTACAATTCACAACTTGTATGCAACATTAATATGGGATATTGCAAAGTAATTTCCTCGTTGAAAGCCACTCCTATTATCTCATCTCGCCCCATATTTAATAGTCTCTTGATGCCGCATGAAATTATGTTACGTGAAGTGGAGAACATTTTTCTTTTGATATTATATGCACACTTAAAACTTGATTATGTTCCGTTAAGTCTGACGCTTATGTACTGGTGTTTAACTTTCTGGATAATTTCTGTATTATATAGTTTGTGGGTGTTGGTTTTAATAAGTGAAGGAAATCTCCTTTTGTTATCTTCACAAGAGGGAACGGAGGACTAATAATTACGATTTTGCATACCTCGTCAATCAACCTATTCATATATCCCTCCGAGTCTCTGCTCTCGTATTTACCACTCACTTTTCTTTCAAAAATCTTATTTGCCATTCTTTTATCACGCATTCTTTCAATATGTCCAAACCACCTGACCACTTTCTCGGTTAAATATTTACCAAGAAAAAAAATCTTACAAGACTTATTCAAATGTACGTCTAAATTGAAAGCAAAGCTAGTAAAATTTTTCTTACGTAAACTCGAAAAAACTAGTTTACCAACAATAGGCTACTGCTCGCCTCTTTACAATTTCATTATCACCTTACGTTGCACGTGCACTCTGTTTGTCACACTAAACTCTAAAGCGAGCTTTGTAAGTGTGACACACACACACACGCACCTGGTACTTTTATCTCATAGAAAATGCATGGAGGATGACTTTGTCATACTTGTTCTTATGCCTATACTTGTAGTCATACGCAGACGGGCTATCTATATTATAAATACTAAACACCAGCTCGCGGCTTCGCCCGCTTAAACATAATTACTAATTTAATAATCTGCATAAATTTATTTCCTAATAGTAATTATATTATTTTAAAAACAAAAGCTTTACCTATATTAAAAAAAAATAAGTTTCAGTCAATTTAATAAAACAATTATTGTCGAATAACTTTCAATATAATGGTTTTTTTTTTAGTTTTTAAACCGATTATAAGAAAACAAACACTAGATTTTGGAAGCTTGCCGTTTCTGAGATTAGCGTGTACAAACTTAGAGACAAACGGACAAAAATTTTAAAAATCATTGTTTTTGGTGTTATTACGTTACTAAAGGACACCAATAACATTTTTTACCATTAACTTACGACTTTATCATAAGTCCTTCCTACCTTCTTTATATATATAAGTAAATAAAAATATCGTTAATATATTAATACATACTTCTCCAAGAATTTTAGGTGACCGTTTCATAATTTGACGCAATTTGAGCGTGATTTGCACGCACTCGAGTAATGTTTATATATCACGTTGCAAATCTCTCTGAGTGGAAAATTATGTTTATGACACGAACTTTCCAGACATGGTGTGACTTTCACGAATTAAGCACTGAAAATTAAGAATCGATATCATATTATATATAGTTATATGATCATTAATAAATTTTAAAAGCACAATATTTAAGAATTTACGAACGAAGGTATTTAAATTTAAAAAAAAATACATTTCTATAAGTTTTACATCTTGCCCTTTCCAAGAGTATCTTTCTTCCAAACGTAACTGTAATTTAGAGACAGCTTAAAGGCCTGTATACACAGGTGGAAAGCGTTACGCAAGCGAATACCGCAGCATATCGACCCTCCGGCTAACTGCATAGCCTTATTGCACCGTGGTTAAAACGATGCCATTAATAGGTAGTTTATCATGTGCAGTGCACAATTACAATACAGTAAAAGAAAATATATGAGAAAGAATGAATGGACAAATTTGGAATAAAAGAAATACGTTTATATTTAAAATAGGTAAGTCTTTTTTGAGATAGGTGAGGCCCAAGTATGTGACTGTACACGCGACTGGCTGTGGGTTCGATTCTCACCTTCACCACGAGGACATTAAATATTTAATATTTTCGGTTCGTCACTCTGGCGTCGAGGCAAAGCGTGGCGTTGAGTTCCGCACACTCACACTTAACACGCAATGCATCCAAAATCCTGCGGAAAATGGGGAACGGAGTATCTTAGTTCTAAGTTCCTTCTGCCTATTCTGCTGTGTGCGGGATACAGCGTGAAGCTAAAGTCTTTAATAACCTTCGTCAGTAGTATACCAGGGGAACGGCGATTAGTGAAGAACGGCGACGGATAATAAGGCACACCACCAACATTTAATCGAGGACCACGACCATTCTGTTAAGATAGTGACAGAAAAAGAAAAAAATAGACATGCCCTGACATTTGAAATGATAAGAGTAAACTGTGTGACTCTTCTACATCAGTTTTTCTACCTTTTATTGTAGTATAAGTAAAATTTACTTAATAGTGGCCGCAAAGTAAATATCACTCGATATGTTCATGAATTCACAATGAATATGCAAAATACAAAACGCCATCATGCCTATAAAGAAAAGCTTTCTCATTTCATAAAACACATTTTACTTTAATATGACAATTTTTTTACTAAACCATATATTTTATTATTCAAAGTTTGTATGATCATTTGTTTTTGAGTAATAAAAATTCACTACTATTTTTATTTTACGTTCTAAAACTTTTTTCTATCTTTCTAGATTGTAGTGTTATTATGAAAAAAGTAAAAAGCCGCCATTTTATTTAGGATTATATGTAATTTTTAACGTCTAAAAAAGTCTATTTTAATAATAGAACTAAATACTTACTATTACGGAATTGGCGGCTATGTTAATATGTTACCTTGATATGTTGAATGCATAGATTTATAAGGTAAAATATATCGGCGTTCATGTTAGAAGGGACATCGGCAACATTCCTGCCTCCTTTCACGCTGCCTACAACGATTAAATGTCAGACGGATCTGTTTTGCATCACTGATCTTTCTGATTGAAGTTCCATTCTTGGTTTCCAAAGTTAAATTCTATAAGACATTCATAAATATGTCAATCATGTAAATAGATTTCACATTTAAGTGATTTTAAAAACAGGAACAAAAATAAAACAGCCCATAAAAAAAATATGGCCGCGTATTTAAAAAAAACATCAGAAACGGCCGAAGCCTATCAAATTTTCGAAGGAATGCGATGATGTCGAAAAAAGTCCTTATTTCTTAAATGACAGTCGCACGTAATCGGCGTGTGCGCAGGTTGAGTGCCCTAAGAGATTTAGGAGGGGAGATATCATCATCTGGAACAGGTTGTAACTACACACATAACGGAAGTACTCTGGTCTCCTAGCGACCTAAGTATTACAACGTATTCTAACTAGTAATAACATTAGGAGAACGTCTTAACTATTACAAAAGATTAAAGGTTAAGCATGTTTATTCAATTATATACTTATTTCTTTTACATATACCGTTAGCTTACTACAATACGATACACGAGTATAGCACATATTATATTACATAAAATACAAAAAAAAAAACAATATGACTTATTAATAATCATAATAATAACAATACAAGCCTATGTGTTTATAATAGTTACTAAATATCTTCTTAGAAAAAGGTATCGTGACAAAAACTAACGTGAGTATAATGCAACAAGTGCTTCAAACGAACCTTAGACCGCGCCATTCAGCTTTACAAAGGTATGAACAAAAAATCTTGCGGAAAGGTTCGACTACCTGCATGCCACCGTCTTAGGCTGATTGCACACTTCTCGTTTATATCTTTAGATGAAAAAAATCTATATACTACGAGTCATACGTTGTTGTAAAATTATTTTAATATTATCTGTTACTAGGTATTATTTAAATATCGAAGAAATTTATGTTTAAAAAACTATTTATGTTTAAAAAAGACACATCATAATAAATTGTCCATTTCTTCGCTCTGGTGAAGAGGAAAAGCGCGGAGTTGAGTTCCGCCATTCAACATGTTTCCTGTTTCATGTTTCCAAAATTCGGCAGAAAGTGGAGAACGAAGTGTCTTAACACTAGATTTTCTCTGTCTACATTGCTGAATTATTTGCTTTTTTTCATAATAAAATAAATAAGAATCCATATTTTCCTAAAATATAAAATCACAAGTTTTTAACGTAAGCTTTTAATTTATATTTTTTATATACTTATATAAAGAGAATCAGTTACAAAAACAGAGAATGATATAAAATGTACATATACATTCTAAATAATATAAATACGTATATCGATATCGATGACACATCTCAATTCTGAGTCGTAGAGATTTCGAATCCCACTCCTACCATTACTTTTGGTAGTCAACTGTCGTAAACGCGAGTCATTGGAAATAATTTAAAATCCATTAAGAATAACGTAATATTATATTCATTACCTTAACAAAATCACGAATATTGCGTTTAAAGTCATAGGTATATAAAGGCATTTGTATATATTGGAAATATTTTTTTTCTTTATTATCGCCGCTAAATACAATGTGAAAATAATATAACAGCGTAGGAAACCTGGGGACCTAGATCACACACTCGATAGATTGGTGGAACTCAACGCCGCGACTGGCCTCAAAATTTAAAAAAAAAAATGCATTTCTTACAAATGAATAGAGATATGTAAGGTAGGCTCATCATTGTATTTGCTTTTCAAAACCATAGATAGGTTCTAATTTTTTATACAAATAGAATATATAGTTTAGCTTAAGTTCACCTGTTGAGATGCACCTGGCAGTAATATTAACGTTAGCGAAGCGTCCTTGGAACCACCTTCTCTATATTTTCCCTTTATAATACTTAAGCCTAGCGTGACCAAAAATTACAGGGTGTTTTAAAAGAAGCCCGAAGCGAAACCGTCAACCGTCAAATCTTTGTGAAAAGGAATAATTTTTTTTTTATCAAAACATACCTACCAATGGGTAGATTATAATTATACAAGTGTAAACTAGTCGAGCGACTGTCTAGTACAATATCCGGTTTCTCATACCTTTTTCGCTGGTGGCATCAAATCCTCTGGTACCGAGTACCGCTTTATAAACTTATCCTGCTATAAAAGGTACTTCAGTATAACCACAATACACTTAACACGAAACATCAAAACTTTGGTAAGGCTCTGTTTTTTAATTAAATTAACGATCACTCCATTAAATATATATATACACTTATTATTATTTATAATATATACGTAATTTCCTTTTAAAACGACATTATAATTCAAAATTTATTCACAATTTTAATTTTTTATCGATAAATAACAGCGGAAAAATTTGAAAGACGTCACGTTTCGTTAGCGTTAGCGAACGTTCGCTGTCGACTGGTAAAGTAGTAACGTACCAGTCTAGCGGCAGCGAGTACACCATCGGGTGGGAGGACCGCGAGACAGAAATATAAAACGCATATAAGTAAGAAAGAGACGCAAGATAACGTCATCGACGGTACACAAGTTACATTTATAATGCAACTAATGAAATCTGTCTTCTAAACCCATAAAAACATTCACAAACTAGCGTATCTACATTTTGACCATGTAATACCGGTTTTACCTGTAGCCGACCGCGTGCCGATAAAGCAATTTGAATTCCATCGGAGTGAAAAGGATGGAGATTCGTGATGGAGGCTTTAACGGAAAACTTAATATCTTGTATAGTAAATGTATGAATAAATAAACACATTGTAAAATAAAACGTTATATTCAAACTTGACGGCGAAATTTATATTTTTCTATACAATTTAAGCAAAAGAAAAGTTTATTTATAGCAGTTTCTGTCAGATAAGCCATGACATGTGACCATAAAAGCACGATTACGCTCATTTTACTAAAATCACCTACTTTCTAGTTTATCACTGTTACGGAATGCTTATATTTATTAAAAACACTACTTTCTAGTTTTTCACTATTACGGAATGCGTAATAATGACCGTAAAAATTGGTAATGTATTATCAAAATAAATTTCACACCACCATATAATGTCAGCCATTGAACAACTATCCGCTGGTTATTACCATCGATGATTCAGAGGTACTCCTTTGTTTAGCTTTCTTATTGGTGGAAGGCGAAAAGCTTCACTTTTACCAATTAGCTAGTTTGTGCTCGCTTGATCGACGACAACAACCGCTTTGTCTTGAAAACTAGTTACGTATTCGATGGTATCGAACATTTTTCCCGTTAACTGTGTTCTAACAATTCTTAATTTTTTTAGAATACGAATTGTTTTTAAGAGGCCAGTCGTGGCGCAGCGGCACAAAGTGTGACTGTAAAACCGACTGGTTGTGGGTTCGATCCCCATTCCAGGAGATGAAATATTTCCTTAAATTTATATTTCTATTTCTTTGCTCTGGTGTCCCGGCAAAAGCGCGGCGTTGAGTTCTGCCACTCAACATGCAATGCATGCATTATATCTTATTTTTCTTTAATAAAGGCTACATGACACTATCTAAGTTTTTCTGTAATATTTCAATTATGACGGATGCGGATACATTTATCATATAAAATCAATTAAAAAAATAAAAATACACGCAAAATATTACGAAACGATTTAAATAAGTTGAGTAAAAAAGTGAAAAAATATATGTTTAATATTTTTACCATGTATAATTTTGAGCAATTTTTAACATAAAAAGTGGCAAAAGATGACAGATTAATAAGTCGAAAATAAATGAACCATTTAAGTACAGTTGCTTCAGCTTCACGCACACAGAAGGGTAGGCAGAGGGAACCTAGTGTTAAGCCGCTCCGTACCTCACTTTCCGCTGAGTTCTGGAGACATTGTGTATTGAGTAGCGGAACTTAACGCCGCGCTAATACCTTGGCACCAGAGCGAAGAACTGAAAATATTAATAAATAACAATTCATTCTCCCAAGTGGTAATCGAATCCACTACTGCCGTGTTACAGTCACACACTTATGCCTCTGGGCCTTTTATTCATATTCATTGATCTTATTCATAAATTAAACACAAATCGTGTGACCTTACAGATTAATAAATTTAGGTGAAGACCGTTTTTGGCAAAACCAACTCTTCATAATAAAAGCCATTAACTGTTATTTAGTGAAGCTAAATGCAGGCACATTAACCTTCATCCTGCGGAGCAACTGAACAAATACAGTCCAAACATTTCATAGATATAAATCTATAACGAATACTTTTTTAGCGTCACGCTGTATCCCGCACACAGCACGGTTGACAGAGGGAACCTTGTGTTAAGACATTCCGTTCCCCATTTTCCGCGGAAATCAAGAAGGATTGCGTTGATGAGTGGCGGAACCCAACGCCGCGTGTTTGGTTTTTCCGCTCGACATCAGAGCGGACAAATTAAAAGATTAAATATTTCGTTTTCTCGAGTAGGTATCGAACCCATAACATGTCCCGTTTCTAGTCACAGACTTATGCTTCTACGCTGTCTCGATTGGTGTCTTTAATCTATACTTATAATAAATCTGTAGAAAAGTCGTTTCTGTACATTGAAAATA
>DWAO01002878.1:0-15105 GCA_018230605.1 Heliconius congener | reverse complement strand
AATCAAAAATTCTTATAGAAATTACGATAATGTAGTAAAAAAATAACATTAGAAGCTATTATAGTTGTCAATCAATTCTGTTTATTAAATCAATCATCATGTAGTTTCAGCGGGCGAAGCCGCGAGCGGGCTGCTAGTCTTTATATAAATGTTTAAATTCTATACATTTTTTTTTATTTATAGCGCATTTAAAAAAACACATACACAAGAAAAAGTAATTTTGTCGTATTTATTCCTATATATATTTATCTAACTCTTATTTTAGTAACTACTACCGGCGCCGGGTTTCCTCCGTACCCACCGTATACTACGGAGCCTGCTCCTCCATCAGTTGCCGACACAATCATAGCAGGACGTGATTTACGTGTCCAACATAAATCAACGCCTAGGAAATCTGTACGACTACCGCCAAGACCTGCTAAGGCCAAGTACAATTTTCCTAGTTATAAATATAAAGTCTATTCGTATTAATATTTATCTATTTATTTTCTTGAGGCGTGATTAGTCGTGGCGCAATGGCACAAAGTGTGGCTGCAAACGCGACTGGTTGTGGGCTCGTTCCCCACTATAGGAAGTAAAATATTTATTTACATTTATATTTTCATTTCTTTGCTCTGGCGTCGAGGAAAAAGCGCGGCGTTGAGTTCCGCTTTTTCTCGACACCAGAGCAAAGTCACTCATCACGCAATGCCTCCAGAATTCGGCGAAAAGTGGGGAGTGTCTTAACACTAGGTTTCATCTGCCTATTCTGTTGCGTGCGGGATACAGCGTGAAACCAATTTTTTTATATTATTTATTTGCTTATCATAACCTATATAGACTTTCGAGGAAAAATAATTCTTTTAATAATTGGCCACTTTCTTTGAATGTATTTTTTAAATGATTATTAGTCAATTCTTTAAAAGCTTGTTTTGTCGAATGTTTTTTGCGGCTCTATCTAACGCTCTACTGTTAATTACTAATAAGGGGAGCTAAAGTAACGGATATCAAGATGTCAAAGCGCACTGCCTTCGCGCACGCGCGCTGCCTCCGACGCCACGGCGCAGTGTTGACAGATCGCTTGGAGCGCATATCCAAACCACCTCGAAGAAGCATTATTTACTTATGGAGAGAGTACGCTCATACCCTACCGGCGGAAACTGTTAGTATTACGTGAAAGAATGAGATCTATTTTTTTATTATAAGCTTTTATTCTTACTAAGTACACTACTACTACTTGAAGCCAGTTGTGGCGCAGGACACAAGAGTGTGACTGTAAACGCTATGGGTTGTGGGTTCGATTCCTAATCGAAGAAATGAATTCGCTCTGGTGACGAGGCAAAGCGCGGCATTGTTTTCCGCCACTCAATACGCAATGTCTTCAGAATTTGGCGGAAAGCGGGGAGCGGAGGGTCTTAGCACTATGCACCCTCTACCTACCCTGTGACATGCGGGATGTAATAAATTAAAAAAAATACATTTACGTTCCAAATAATCTTCTCATAGTCACCAGATAGAATGTATGAAAAGCTCAAAAAAACACTAACAAGATTTCTATTACTATTTTATGCCAGTGCCATCATTTAAACAACCGAAATTCTTCAACGTAACATTAATATAATGTAGCGCAAATACATTTATTATCACTGAGATGAGATTGTAAGAAAATAATGATAAAATTTACATTTATTTTAATTTTCAATTTTTATAAATAAAAGAGTTTTTGTTTTAAGAAGAGATCTCCCCATAAGTACAGATGTAATATTGGCTAATTAAAAACACATTGTAACATATACTTTTCTTTCTGTTCTTTTTATAATACCAGTTTCTTTTGATAAATAAATATTATAGATCGCTAGACTCCGAGCAATGTTAGATGCAGATGAGCCTTTCAAGCCCGATCAGGCTTATGAATACTTTATTAATCTGAGAAAAACAAAGAATAAAGTTGCTACGTTCGTATATTTGTGTTATTTACTCTAAATCTCTTCATAAATAATATATTTAACAAAATAATTAAAGATAAATTGAGGCGCATTGGACAAGTGTGTGACTGTAAACGCAGCAAGCTATGGGTTCGATTCCCACTCAAGGAAATTAAATATTTCATGTTTTAATTTCTTTGCTGTGGTGTCAAGGCAAAGTGCGGAGTTCCTCCACTCAATACGCAATGCCTCCAAATTTCGGCGGAAAGTGGGGAGTAGAGTGTCTTGACACCAGGCTCTCTCTGCTCACTTATGCATCATACTGGATACGACGTGAAGTTAAAATTTTTTTTAAGATTTTAACGATTACGTTTTAAATATGGATCCTGACAACCTGCACAAAAATTGAATCATTTAAAATTAAATTCCGATTTATACATTGTGTTTGTTGTTGGATTGCATATTAATAATATACTACATACTACATACTGTCATGGGATGATCTTAAAAAAAACCTATAAAAAATGAGAAGTGTGAACACAGATTAAAAAAAAGAGTTATTTTTTATATAGAGCTCGTGGTGTAAATCGAATCAAGAAGGACGTCATGGCCTTATACGGCGATAAAAGAATTGTGTGGGCGCGAAATGCTACTGTTGCATTTGCTAGAGGTATTCAACAGCGGCTTTCAAGACCTGGTGCTTATACTTTAGCTGATAGGTATGTGCCAGTACTTTATCTGATAGATATAAATATACAAGACATATATATATAATTCGGTGGAAAGCGGAGTGGTTCCCTCTTCCTACCCTGCCTACCCTAACGTAGAAAAAATCAAGAATATTGTGTGTGAGGAAGTACTGGTCTAAGTGAATTAGTTTTAAGATTCCGTACCCAAAGAATAAAACGGGAACCTATTACAAAAACTTCGCTGTCTGTCTATATGGATGTCCGCGTGTCACCGGGCTGTAACTCCGTGAATCTAGTTTATTATTTTTTTTACACATTATGTATTTCTGATGCCGCTATAACAACAAATATAAAAAAATAAAAGGCTTTCCTTACAACTAACATGATATTTTTGAACCATTTGTGCGGGAGTCCGACTTGTACTTTAAATAAAAATAACAATATTTTTGTAATCAATATGGTGATTCTTTTAAGAATATGTTAAGGAGAAGGTTAAATAAACAGAAACTGTATTACTATTTTATATTTATTAAAACCATTTACATTATGATCGCGCAGGATACAATGTGAAGCTAAAAAAACTAAACATTACATACGTTCACATCAGATTTAAAAAAATTAATTTTTTTTAAGTAAAATGATTATAGGAAAAAAAAATTTATAGAATGCTGCGGTTGTCAAATATTATCTTAGAAGATATATGCAGCTATATGCATATGAACGTGCCTTCCAGACGTTGTACTCATCCAAAAGCCAAGTTCATGATGGAGATGTCAGATAAGGTAGAAACTACTACATATTTCAGCGCACTTTGAGATACTAATGCATTAATATGTGTGGAATTAGAAGGCTACAAATTCCTTTATTTCTTAACCGACTTCGAAAAAAAAAGGTTAACAGTTTGATATGTTATGTATATGTACGTGTGTTATTGGAATTGCATAGTATTTAAATTATTTACTTAGGCTTCCTAGCACGTACGCTAACTAAAGCTCATTTAGAGATAATTCTTTTTGATTTAAACGGATTCCAAGTTAGACAACATTCAGGTTGTAGTTTCATTACACTTCTGAAGGGGAGATATATTATCGGTTTAATTTTTAAATTATATTTATAGTTTGTTTCGTCAATAGGTGACAGTTTGGATTGACGAAATACTTGCAGAGAGTGATGATCGCATGCTGATGATGGACTTCGATGAGGATAATGGTGAGCTTCAATATGATACTTTTGTACTTATTATTTTCAGAATTTATAGCATGGCGCTTAAATCTGCGATTCTTCTAGCTGCATTCCAGGTAACTTATATTAAGTCGTTATATCTTCGTCGATTTTTGCTGTTTACTTTTTGTTTTGTTTTTATATTTTGTAATTTAATAACTGTTAAGTATTTATATTACATTTATATATTGTTTCTGACGGAAATGACGATTATCGGATAACTAGTGTAGAATAAAAGGTCTGCCTGTTTCCTTTTGTCGAGTAGAAGTGGAAAAAAGCATGGCTGCAGCGGAACGTGCTACGTCAAGTGAAGGCGTTACACCGGGCACCACGCCTGGGGCTTCCAAGACAAGCCTGCCTAAAGAATAGGTAATAAATACATCCTACTAATATGATAAAAGTGAAAGTTTGTGAGTGATATTCGTAATGTATTTTCCACTTTCACGTAAAAACTACTAAATGGATTTCGATGAAACTTTATAGTAATATAGTTTCTATATTACCTACTGTAAAGTTTCATCCTAATCGAAATATAATCTTTGTCACAAATTGTATCAGGATAATACGATTTATGTAAAGATTTTATATAACTTGGCTATGTAATAACAACACGTTTAAGCAGGCGAACCCTCTTTCGGGTTTATATAATAATAATGTGTTTGGAGAAAAATTGCCAGATATACGCATTTTTGCATAAAGGCTTGTTCTCTACTCTCCGCCAGAATTCGCGACATCAGAGCGGAAAAACTAAAATAATTTATATAACCGTTCCACCCAATGAAAATTGAAGATGCTCTCCCAATTACACACGATGATATCTCCAAACATTAACTCAAAATATTGACTTTGTCAATCAAATGTTGTTACACATGTACCTCTCCCTGTCTTTAAATTTAAATTATTACTTTTAAATATGTAAAAAATATCGGTTTGAGTAAGATACGAAACGAACAATGCAAGAAATGCGTGAAGACAATAAATAAGCGTTGAAAATGTATTACCAAAATAAGAATCAAAATAATTTATGAAATTTTCTTTCTTGCAGACATTACAGGAGCGAGTGATGTGGGAGAAGTAACTTTTACAGATAATTTTCTGAATATGATGGGCGGTGTAAGTGTGAAGTTTATTGACTTGTTTATTTATTTGCTTATATTCGAATCGAACATAAATAATTATTTTCGGGCCGCTATTTGTAGCGTCAAGCTCAGACCTATTTATTTTCATTAATTCTTATTATTCCTAACTTAAGTTTCTACCTTGAAAATACGACTGTCTTTTAATTAATCAGATTTTTAACAACACTACAAAAAAAATAGTATTTAACTTATATCGATATGGCTATTCAAAAATTTTCATTTGTATTAATGTGTGAACCAAATGATTCCTCATTGTCCACTACCTACTTTGTAGATGCAAGAGTTGATGATTAAATTTTTTAAACATTTCATTGTTGTATGTTAAATTTAATTTCTAAAGACATTATTATTCCTAGGACCATGCTCAAATAATTATAATAATATTGAAAGAAGATAAATTGGACATTAACAACTTAGAAACAGTATCAAAACCGGCCATTAGAAAAAACCAGAATCAACTACACTTACATGATATTTTTAATAAAAAAAATTGTAAAATTATGAATATCATATTTTATTATATTTTTGTACCCTTTCCTTCAAATACAAGTGAACACTAATAAGGTAACATAAAACTGTTATATTATTGTAAAATTATATATTTTTTAATCATTCTTCATTCTCCATTTTAATTGTGATTTTTATGATTAATTAAAAAAACTTTTTTATTTGTGTTCACTTGTGTTGATGTGGACAATGAAGGATGGTTCAATTTTCTTGAAATGTGCTCGATAATTATAAAGCTTTATTTTAAAAACGACTTTCAAAAAAAAAAGGAGGTTCTCAATTAGTCGGAATCATTTTTTATATATTAAAATTATTTGTGACGAAAGATTTTATTTTCAGGGTGGTCTTCTGAAAGTCCGTAAGTATTAGAAGCAGATTTTTCTTACGTTACTATAGTCAAAGTAAGACTACACTATTTCTGTAATTATGTTAATTTCTGTAATCTTATATTATTATATATTTTTTTCAGCACAACCGGCATATTTACATTTTACTGGTAAGTTCCTTTAGGTTTTGTAATCATGATACCACTAATATAATACGAGCGGTTTACTTATAATCTTATACATACGTTATGTAACTAGGTGAAATGTTGGAAGTTTTTATGATTCTAACAGAATCTATGTATAAAAAAGAAGATGAACAGTTGCTTTCTTATGGCAAATTTCAACAAACCTACACGGAGGCGGCGAACGAGTACGTTTTGCGTCTTATTATTCTAAATAATTGTTTTAATATTGTAATATCAATTACATACTAAATTGTATTGCTTCTAGATTAAAGGAAACATCTGATTTTAACGCAACGGAGTATAATACTACGTTAGCAAGTAAACTAAATGGCGACCTAACTGCAGTTGCAAAACCTAACACGCCCAATAATATTGCACCATATATGAAAGGTATTTTGTTTCAATGGCAAGGACCAAATATTATAATGCAATAGTAGTAGTAACTTATGTCATGTTTTATATATTATTTCATTTTGCATATTTTATGTGATTTAAAGGTTCTTGTTGGGAACCTATTTTGTTAAGACACCCCATTCCTCATCAAGATATTCGGTTCCCCACTTTCCACTGAATTCTTCGGGCATTGTATTATTGAATGGTGGAACTCAACGCCGAGTTTTACAACACCTTTTTACCAGAGCGAGGAAATGAAAATACTCATTATTTGATTCTCCCGAGTGGGAATCAGGCTTACAATCGTTTTATAATAAATGATAATAATTGTAATACCTAGTAGAAAGAACTAGTATAGTTATACTTTTAAACGAATATAATCATGTTTCCGTCACACTTATAAACATTTGTACGGTGTAAAATTGTCTCGACAAACTTTTTAAATTATCAAATTTAACTTGTAATATTCTGTTTCTGCTTATAGTGAGATATCACTAATCTCATTGTCAGCAGATTATATCTTGTAGTTAGCTAGCAACAAGGATTAACAGCTTGGACCCATTTGTTTATTTATATGGTCGTTGTGATGCTGTGATTGGTTGGGTCCTGTTAAATTTTAAGTTGTTCCTTGTATTTCGCAAGAAATTTGTTCTTTTTATGTGTATCGATTATAAAAAATGTTAGTGGTTGTTCAATATGAATTGAACAACACTCTTAAGCCTTAATGTATCTTTTTTAGTTAGCGTATAAATAATTACTATTTATAGCTTTGTTTTTCAGATATGGTGGAAATTTGTTCAAATTTTTTAGCCCAGCATGCTGAATTTAACAGTAAGTATAGAATATGAAACTGGTATTTATAAACTATCTTTACAGCCATTCGTGGCGCATAAGCGTTTGACTGTAAATCGACGGTTGGTTAGTAGGTTCATTGGAAATTAATTATTACTTAAAAAAAAAAAAAAAAACATGCGATGTTGAGTTTTGCCACTCAAAACGCAATGACTCAAAATTCGGCGAAAAGTGGTTGTGGAAGGAGTCGATATTAGGTTCCCTTTGCCAACCCTGCATCGCAGTTAAAATAGCTTTATAAATATTTAACTACTACAACATAACTATCTATTATAAGTGTTGCGATATTTTGTTTATATATATATATATTTATTTGTAGAAGATAAAGGTCCAGCATTCAAATTATTAGTGAAGGCCATGCGTGCTAAAGGTAATGATCATTTATATCAAAAAGGAAAAGCCAAAAGGAGCTATGCGACTGCCGCAACAGAGTAAGAAAAAATTTATATAATTCAATAAGTTTTTTACACAAATCTTCATTTAGATTTTTTTTTTAACACGAAGTTGTAAAAAGTAAATGAGATTTAAATATACACATAACATAACATTGAAATATACAACTACTAAGTTTTGTTAATACTTACCTACTCTTTGATAGAGTAAAAAAAATGACAAAAATTGTGAAATGATAAATTTTTCGATAATTACTACAGAAGTTGTTTGGTGGAAACTACTGCCGCACAACTACTTACATTTATTTTTTCAAAAATATTTCCTATACACAGACTAGAAAACGCAAGAGGCTTGGAGAGTGATCATGATGATCCTAATTTATCTCAAGAAATTCATTCACATTTATCTAAACTTACAGAAAATCAAACTCCAGCTAACTTAGAAGTAGACATGAAAGGTAACGATGCTGAATTACCTATGGGTATAGATCTAAATTAATAATATATTGAACGATTTTTTTTAACAAATATCTTAAAGTACAACTAAATTATTCCATTTATAATACAGCCTCAAGCTGTATCCCGCACACAGCAGGGTAAGCAGTAGTAGCATTGTATTAAGACACACTGTTTCCCATTTTTCTCCGAGTTCTCAAGGTATTGCGTGTTGAGTAGCGGAATTCAACGCCGCACTTCGTCTAGACACCAGAGCAAAGAAATGAAAATATAAATGTAAATAAATATTTCATTTGCTCGAGTGGTGATCGAACCCACAGTTGATTTTACAGTCACATAGTACTTAGCTATTTTTTTATTCCAGACACTTTGAATTTATGTTCGAAATATCTATCACAACGAGCCATTGATGAAAGTAAGTAATATTCAAATAGTAGCCCGATAAAATTACAGCAGTAGATACATATCTACATAGAAACATAAACTAACTTAACTTTATACACGTGGAAGTATCAGCACCACTTTAAATGAAACCACAATTTTACCTACTCTATTATAATTTTTTTACCTACCTGCCTAATACAATATATATATTTTTTTTCCTAAAAATTAAATAGTTACTTTTTCAAACAAAATAAATAATAAAATTATTGTTGTAATATACCATACACATAAACCTATCAAAGGGAAACCGCCGCATACGCCTCATTCCGAAATCAAATCGTAGGTATTGACGACAAAGCTTAAAGTTGATTGACCTTTAGTAGTATTTTCATTGGTATCTATGCGTAACAGTGTCACACGAAATACAGTACACGAAATACAAAAATCCTACGTCTAAACTGTTGAGGTATCCTGATTTTTTTTTTTTTAGTATGGGTTTAAAATATTTTACCCTATATGGTGTTCTCGTAAAAGGAGCGCTGACACTTCCACCCTGTGTAAATTGTGGTGTATATGGTATTCCGATGTTCCGATCTGATGTTAGTTTCATCTAAATCCATTCAGTAGTTTCCATCCTAACATACTTTAACATATGTAATAATCAATATAAATATATAGAATAGAAAAGAATATGTATTTTCGTAATTGTATAGTTTAAATATTATGTAATGTGGGTGAAATATATATATATGTATATATATGTTAAATTACATGCATTAACATTTGCAGTTGAAAGAGGTCCCGCCTTTGATGTTCTCATAAAGGAATTGGAAAAAAAGGGTGCTGAAAGTTTCACACCACAATTTCCTTGTGTCAATACAAATTTTGCTGCGGCATACATGTAAGATTTCAGTTTCTATAAAATAATATTAGAAAATAGTATCTGTTGCTCTCTTTAACTTTGAGATCGTAAGGATAATATTATACCTAAATATTTGGCCTCCGAGAAGAAACAAAACAACCTACAATACAGCCTACGATACAGCCTACAATATAGCATACAGTACAGCCTACAATCTTAAAAGCAAGTTTCTTGCCTCCTCCTTTCGGCCTTTGCCTCCTGTTCTGGTGTTTTTATTTTTCTTCCATCTTTACGCTGAATCGTACTTATAACACTATATGCAGAAAAAATCTAATTTACTCTTCACTTACATTTTCAAACCGAATTCGAGACGCGTGTAGAGTAGCAGATATTTATATCTGAGCGAAAAAATAAAAATAATTTATTGTTACGACTAACGACTAAAATTTTCCTTTCGAGCCACTATAATTTATATAGAATTAACTATTTATTATAAATGTTTATTTTTTATCAGATTAAAATCAGCGCCAGGACTTAGTGGAGTAGTTCCAGATGAATCTAAAGTTTTAGTTTTTAAAAATGCTTTACATAGAGTCGTTGACGTTGCTACTCCAAAAGTCTTAGTAAGAGATATGAATGGTATCTACTTATTATTTCTTTTTACGTTCAAAAGATTCTTACAAAATCAATAACTTAAATAATTAATCCATGTTTCAGATGTAATCGGGCGGTGTGCTAATTATCTATCGGCATTTGTAAGGGACAGAGGTAAGTTATATTATACATACCTACATATTCCTAAAATATAATTAGATAAACAAATTATTTTCAATCGTTATTTTTCTAATTGAATAAATTATACCTTACAAACTAAGCTTCTTTAGTCTTTTTTATATATATGTCTAGGTATACTTTTTTTTATATAACATACTGCTTACTAACTTAATTTTTTTTATCCAAATGAACCCAAATTGATACAGCATATGTAGAAAAAGTAAAAACAATTTTCTTTAAGAACTTTATCACATTAGGAGGCACTCTCAAAATTAATATTTTAAATAATATACTATTAATTAATGAAGTTCAAATATTATTTACAATATTTTATATTTTATTATTATAATCATACACTTGCAGATAAAGCTATGAAAACTTTACTCAAAATGATGAAAAGCAAACCAAGTGTCCAATTGGGAAAAAGAAATAATTATATCATGAATTATGACACCGCAGCTTCTGAGTAAGTTTTTGGGGAAAATATATACAAAAGATAATATAGTGTGGTTTTGGTTCCAAGGTTTTGTTCTGGAAATTTCGACCTGCAAAATAAGCCCCGTGAATGACCGTAGAATTGAAGGCCGTAAGACCGTAGAAGGAAGAAAAGTGGATTCTCTACGATAATCGCAAGTGCTCATCGCAATAGCTGAACCCTGGCAAGCCAGCCAAATCTAAGCTGCTGAAAAAGATAGCTGCTAAGCAACCAAGGCTGGTTAATCACTCTGTGTCATTACTGATTCAAGACAACGCTAGACCACACACTGCACAACATATGGCTACCAAATTAGAAAAGATTCAATTGGAATGACATTTAATTCAACAGATTAACATTTTTTTCGAAATTTGAATAACTTATTGCATCGGAAAAAAATAACTCTGATGGGGCAGCCTAAACCGCATTCGAAGATTTTGTTGATTTCCGTCTAAATGGTTTTTTAGTAAAGGGATCAATGAACTACCTATGAGATGGCAAAAGTGCATAGTCAATGGTCCATACTTTGATTAAATATATATTAAAAAAATATTCATATTTTTGTTTACCTCATAACTAAACGCCAATTTCATATGCAACCATATGGCCTAATATTTGTAACAATTTCTACTTCAAATTTAAAAATATATATTTGTTTGACAGAATTGAAAATGCCCCTAATGTGGTGCCTTATTTGCCCATCAAAGACATTGCTGATGAGGGGAAATCTAATCTCACCAGAGACATGGAAGGGCAAGTTTCGCCGGATATGAAATTAGCTGTAAAAGGTTATAAATATATAAGCATCTATATACATACTTATATATTTAACATGTCTATAATGATGGCAATTCATTTTTGTTTTTAAATAAAGTTGGCATAATGAAGTGCGAATAAATTTATTTACATAAGAAAAATTAAATACTATAATAAAAAATATTAATATTTTTTTATATTATATTTACAGCATTAATTCTAGACGCATCGAGATATTTATCTCAACCAGTTGCTATGAGAAGTAAGTTACGCGAAATATGTATATTGATATTTAATATATCTATTACAATATTGATTTCATTATTTATCTTGTTCTTCTTTCCTGCATCCATGCACACACATTAATGTTGCAAGTTCTCCATTTCACAGAGTATTAGAGTTAATATTTGTTGTAAAATATTAACTCATGTTGCTATCAAAAATGGCTACCGAATAATTGCCATTCGAAGTATGTACAATAAAGTATATTTGTATTTTTAAAAGCGATTAATAATAAATCACTGAAAGAAGAGAAAATAATAAAATAAAAGTGATTTTAATATATTTTCAGTTATATATATATATATAATATATTTAAATATATAAAGGTGGTGTGGCCGGTGAACGATATCCATTGAATTTCTTGACTGCGGTAAAACAATCTCTGGGACAAAAACCACTATTCAAGTACAAAGCTTTTGGTCAGACATACGCTGATGCAGCTGAAGAGTTAGTAAACAGTTGATAAGATTTTTAAATATTTTATTTACCTACATTAAGTTAATTTTGCTAATTACTTAAAATATATTAGAACAAATGGAGGACGGAAAATCTTGACTGTGGACTCTCTCTCTGTCTACTATTCAATTAAAGTAATTATGGTATTAAAAAGTTAATTCGAGGTGCATCAGTACAACGTTGGTCGTTTCTCGTTATGGGCTAAGTTTTCTTACCGTAAAGGTAAAACGTTACTTTTAACGGTGGTTATAAATAGATGTAATATTTCTTCCTAGATTAAAATATGCTGGAACTTTGGAGTGTGACCCTAAATGTGAAATTTTACAACATGAAATATCTACAGAAATGAAACATACAATGCCTTCACGGTTAGCTCCAACTATCACAAGCAATTTAAGCGGTATTGTTCATTTTATATATTTACAGAATTGACATGTTCATTTAAATGTTAAATTATATGACTATATAATTATCATCATTTTGTCCTTTTAGAAACAATGGAAGATGCTTCTAAGCATTTGGCAAAAATTGGAAGTGAGAAAGGCAAGTCTTATTATAAAATTTGTTAATTCTTTCGTTGCTTTTAGAATTGGAAGTACTGAGGGTAAATTAGATAATTAGAGTAATTTTTTTTCTAATTTGCTTAGTCAATTTTTGATGTTTTATTACATTACAGTTATTATATATTATTTTTTTTATGTATGTTAGGTGAAGCTTTGCAGCATTTAGTTAATATAATGAAAGAACAGGGTGAAACCCCGCTTGGTCAAATTCAGGGCTATCAACAAAGTTACGTTGATGGTGCTAGGAGGTAACTGTTTTTTGTACAGAATTTATTATAACTAAATATTAGAATTATATAAATGAAACACAAGTGCTAAGAATTATTTATCTTTTTATGTATATATATTTTATCTTTTTAGAATAGAAAATGCAAATTCTTTGGCAAACAATAAAGTTGATAAAGGAGTATACGAATCGGTTAGAGAAAAATTAACAAGCCTAACTGAAAAGAAACCAGCCCCTCAACATGCAAAACATATGCCCGGTAATTTTTTTTTAATAATTTTATAGGTTTTATATTATTGTTTTTCTTTTCAATTAAACTTATACTCACCATTATGAAAATTCATTATATTTTATTGCAGCAATTGTCGACGACAGTTCCAAGTTTCTAGCAGCACCATTCCCAGAGAGTAAGATTTTTTATTGTTTTGTTATTTTTTATAGTTTGGCATAAAAAGTAACATATTTGGTCAAGTTACAAAATTGAACATTTATTATACAAAAAGAACCGGAAGTATTCAAATCCCCTTAAGGGATCTTAAGATTACTTATATAACTTTAGCTTAGTATCATCGACACTGTTTTTGAATGTACACTAAGTGCAGTTCAGGTTTTTTCCCGCTGTTGCCCTGCATCATTACCATTTAACTTTGGACATATATGCTATTCACAATTTGATTGCAAAAAGACGTTAAATCACCTATCTTAGATGAAGATGAAAAACGAAGAGTATTGGCTGAGTTGATGGCGCGTAAAGGAGACGAAATATTGGTAAAGGAAGGCATTTACAAAGTAACTTATACTGAAGGCGGAGAAGAGTAAGAAAAACAAAATTTACTTTATATTTGTTTTAAACTAGATAATTATTTAATAAAAAATACTTAAATTCTTAGAATAATGAATGCGCCTGTCGGATTAACTAAAGCGCAAGACGAAAATACGAAAAAGCAGATGCTGGAAAAAGTAAATGCTGTTATCCCCGACAAGAAGTTGCAAAATGCTCTCAAACGTAAATTTAATATGACTTATAAAAAATATTATATAAAATTCATTATAGATAGTAAAATATCCTTAATTCATTTGTAAATTTGTAAATACATTTGCTTATTATTTTAGAACCAGCTAACGAAGGGGCAGCGTACTTAAGCGATGTGGTAAAAGGCAGAGGTGAGGGCTTAACTTTATAAAATACATATCATTTTTATTATAGCCATTGTGGCACAACGAGACGGGGTTGTATTCTGCTGGGTATAAGTAGATGTACGGAAAAGACGTAAAATAAAAAAAATATTAAGATGTTTTTTGTTTAGATAGTGCTCAAACGATCGTTTTGTCAGTCGTGGCGCAGAAGCCCAAGTATATGACTGTTCAATCGTCACTCGAGGACATGAAATATTTAATATTTTCATATCTTCGCTCTGGTGTCGACGCAAAGTGCAACGTCGAGTCCCGCCTCTTAACACGCAATGCGTCTAAAATTCTGCGGAAAATGAAGAACGGAATGTTTTAGTACTACATCTACCTTATCTATTGTGTGCAGGATACAGCGTGAATTACTTTAATATTTACATTATTAGTTTAATACATAATTACTTTAATATATAGCTGAAGTAATGCAAGTTTTACATGATGAAATGAAAAAGGAAAAGGACAAACAACTTATTTCTGTTGGAAAATTTTCTAAGACTCACGAACAAGCAGCACAAATGTACGTTACATTGTATACAGTATAACATAATATTTTTTTTACAAAGTATTTATAATAAATAAAATAATAATGAGGCTATTTTATATTTAGGTTAGAAGAAGCCTCTCACTTTGGTGGACAGAGACCGTCACCTGTTCTTGAAGACGTAGTCGCTGATAAAATCAAGATCATTCCTACTACTAGTGTTTCTGAAAAATCTAAACCTTATGTCCCAGGTAAGATAAAATATTTAAAAAAGGCATTCGTGGCGCCGTCAGGCAGCGTTTAACCGTAAACGCGATCATTATTATCTCATACATCAAAATAATATATTACTATTTTCCATTTACCCGCTCTAATAAGCGAAGTGTAACGTTAAGTTTTGCCACCAAATACACCGTGTCTCTAATTCAGGCAAAAAGGGGAGAACGAAGTATTTTGACAATAGGTTCTCACTCATTAATATAAGTCTCCATATATCACAGCACATTCCTTTCAAAGCATAATCTGTTAAATCCACTACAATCCGGCTTTCGCCATGGTCATAGTACGACTACTGCTTTAGTCAAGATCACCGAT
>DWAO01002877.1:0-15109 GCA_018230605.1 Heliconius congener | reverse complement strand
CGAGTGGGGATCGAACCCACAACCAGTCGGTTTTACAGTCACACTTTGTACCACTTGCGCCACGACACGTACATAATATATACTATTTACTACATATGCCTATTATGTAGGAGTAAAGAGACTTAGTCATAATTAAGATTTTCGACCACGTCCATCTTGCTATGGGAAGCTAGATAAATACTCTCGGATTTGACATGGATAATTTGAATTGAGTTTGTTTTGTTGGGGGCGTTTGTGAATTAATTGCTACTTCAATTTGGGTAGGTTTGTGTATTTGTTTTCAACTTGTTGTCACATTCATTAATACGGTCAACGACACGTGACGATGTTTATCAAGTGCGTGTGTCGAAGGTGCTCTGGCATTTAATATATTACTAAAGCATTCGCTAAGCAGTTTTCTTAGGGTCTCTGGATCTGAAGACATTAAATATTTTAGTAAAAAAAATATTTTATAATATATTCATTTAAAGATAGCTATTTTGTCAAAATAGTATAGTAGATACAATAATAAAACTAACCTTAGCGAAATTATTTTTTGGCAATTTTTTATATTTATAATCTATATGGGCATCGCGTAAAAATGGCTTAACAAATTTGCATGTAAAATGGCAGATTATGTTTTTTTATAATTGAATGTGTCACAACACGGAATTGAAAGTAATAATAGAAATAAAAATATAAAAAAATATATAGTTTTTGATTTTTTTTTCACATATATTATAGATTGATACAAATGTTTATAGCGGCTTAACAAATAAGCTTAATACTCGTACAATATATTGAAATGCAAATTTAAAATATATTTTATCTAAATAGAGGGTCTATTTGAATAAATAATATTTTAAATTAGCTATCTATATAGATAGTAAAGATTTTTGAATAATCGGATTATAATATAAAATAAATATACCACCGGTTCGGAAGGCAGTTCTGTTGGGAGAACTGACGATAACCTCAATAATTGCTGGTTTCAATGGCAATGGTATAATTTAATTATCACAATTAACTGGCAGGTACGTTTAATAGACATTAATTCCATACATCTTTATCCCGTAAATATTCTTGAACAGTGTAATAAGCTTTAATTGTTAGTATTGATTTTGCATTATTTATTGTAGTGGCAAACTTAGAATACATTGCGGAATTTTATTATATACACGTATACTTAGACCCATATAAGATTTATTAACTTTTTAGAGGCGAAAACTTGGCGTAACAAGCTTAAATATTTTTATTTCTCGTTCCTATAGTATGTCCCTTACTATTTTTTCTATGACATTATATATGTTGTCGGAGAAACAGAGTATTATAGCTCTGCATTACTTGTGAGAAACAAAACAGTATATATTATGTGGCCGTGGCGCAGCGGCACAAAGTGTGACAGTAAAGTTGACTATTTGTGGGTTCGATCCCCACTCGAGGAGATGAAATATTAATTTAAATTTATATTTCCATTTCTTCGCTCTGGTGGCGAAGAAATGGAAATATAAATTTGCTCGCTCTTTACGCTACTCAACACGCAATGCCGAGACCGGAACACTAGGTTCCCTTCTACTCTACCCTGCTGTGTGCGGGATACAGAGTGAAGCTGATTTATTTTTTTATATATTATGTAAAATTTACAATATAATTAAATTATTTTACATTTACTATATTTTCTACATATTTTGTTCTAATTTCACTCACCTTCATACTGTGAAAGAGCCTGGGCTGAAGATGCTGGCAAAATGCAAATCGCCGAGAGGCCGTAAATTGCTAATACCAAAATAGTGTTTCGGAACATATCTGTAACAAGAGAAACGACAAGTTAATCGAGGAGCAGTTAAAAGTAAAAGTAATGTTGAAATCAACTATTTTTGAGCCTTCGAATGTGGCAAATATTCCGAATTTCGTACTTTTCATGGCAAGTGATGTTTCTAATTAAAATGCATATCCATTTCCATCATACGGAAGCGCCTCGTAAAGAGAGAACGAGCTAAAAATACAATAGAATTTTTGGGTTATAGGGTGATTGAGGTACGTAAAGACCACTTAATGTATAGAAAGCTATGACGTTTGAATTATTCAGGTAACTTACTAAATGATTGGTAAGAAAAAAAAATTATTACACCTAAATATACTTGAAACCGTCGTGGCGTAGCAGCACAATGTCTAACTATAACGCAACGCAACGTGGGTTCGATTTCTACTCGGAGAATGAACTATTCAATATTTTCCTTTTTACGCTCTGTTAACAAAACACAGCACGGCGTTAAGTTAGAACACAATGTCTCGAAAATTGGGCGGAAAGTGGGGAACGTAGTGTCTTAGCACTAAGTTCCCTCTGGAATACAGCGTGAAGCTAAGAAAACTTTATCTAAACAAATATAATGTGAACATTAAAATACCTATATTTTAGATATTACAATAAGATAGCTCTTATTATTAATTCTTCTAAATAAACTGTATAGCGCCAAAACTATTATAAAATATAACCAAAACAAAACAACACTAACATGTCATAATAAAAAAACGAATATGTTAATAATTAAACGCAACTTCGCTTAATACATTCCGAGGGTGTTGCTGGTAAAAAAAAATATCGCTTGTGTTAGAGTGTAAGTAACATATCTAATCACGTTCAACAAGTAGGGCGTCGAGGCAGTCAACGCTGTTCGTGCAGGCCCGGCACCCGTGACGTCATCAATCAGGCTTATCACTCGTGTCAAGCTAGCACGGCTCGTATTACACACGCAGCACTTTTGCTTCTTTTCGTACGCTTGTGCACGCATCGTCGCGTATGTATCACATGTTATTGCAGGAAATGGATTCCATTTAGATGGAAGCCCGCGTGGAATATTTAGATATTTCATATTTTATACATATTATTTTATATTGATATGTGTATATAATATTTTGATTGATCGAAGCCAGGCACTAAGACACTCCGTTTCCATTGTGAGTGGCACAAGTGTGTAAATGGTTGTGAGTTCGATCTTCACTTTAAGAATGAAATATTTAATGTCATTTCTACGCCTTGGCGCGGCGTTGAGTTTCGCCATTCAATATGCAATGCCTCTGGAATTCATCGGGAAAATGGGAAACGCAGTGCCTTAACAGTAAATTCCCTCTGCCAACTTTGCTGAGTGCGTGATATAGTGTGAAGCTGATAAAATATATCATACTAGCGGCCACGGCTCCGCCTTAAAATACATGATTATTGATTTAATAAGCAGAATTGATTGACAACTATAATGAATTCTAATATGTTTTGTTTATTACTTTAATTTGTAGTATTCTAATATGATTTTTTTACAACATTATCATAATTAAAATAAATAAAATATAAATTAGCTTCACGCAGTATCCCAGGTCCAACACGTAGAGGCTCTTAACAGATTATATAGACCTGGCCTGGAGCCTGGATACATCTCGGAGCAACCACAGATAATTGCCCAGAGATGGTCGCTTATTAATGCGCGGAATCTATGGATACTGTGGAAATCTAAACTAAGGCTATGAAATTGAATTTGAGTAGATTGGCTACGGGATATCATAAATGATACTGATATAAAGTTCTATTCATTTATAAAACTCAATTTAACTTGCTATTTTCTCGATGACTAGTGGATGAACGAGCTTTTATATGAAAAATTGTTTGAACAGATAAGCTTATGTTTCTCATAAGACCCTACTAAAATGTATATTAAGCTTTGTTATTTTTACATATATAATATGGTCATAAGATGGATGTAATAAGTAATATTAGTACCGGCCTTTTAACAGTACGTAGGAACTAGGTAGATACGTAGAAGCAAGTAGTACGTAGTGGTCCTTTTACTCGACTGCGCGACAGAAAGAAGGGTTATGCTTTTGTCTTTTTATGTATGTATTTATCTGTGTAAGGGTTAACTAATTTTGATGATTCTAACGTCAATCGATTCTTTTACTAAAGACATCAGATATATTAACATTAACAGCAGCTACAACCTGAAGCCATATTTTAAAAATAACAAAATAAAAATCAGCTAAATTAAAAAGCATATAAGAATTTCGACGTAGCCCGATGAGAACGGCAACTAAGCTGTTATGTCAGAACGCTTGGACGGTTGAAACCCTAGCGGGATTTCAATGAAAAATTTTTATATTTTCTTAATTTTACCCACATTGAATAGGTTTTAGATTCTTGTTATAATTTTTCATAATAACTTAGCGCTAGTGATATGACCGTGAACTGGGAAAGCAGAGGTTGAGTTTAAATTCCCATGATATTTATATTATTTCATCTCTGTCGTTCAAAATAAAAATATAAGAGAACAATATAAAAGAATAAAAAACTACATAATAAATAAAAAAAATAAAATGACTCAACTATGTACAATATAAAAAAAAAATAAAGAAATACGGAACAATCCTGCTCATTAGTTTTACCAGCCAGGATCAATTCTTCAGCTAAAGATTGTTTTTCCAAGAAACTCTGTAAGATTTAACTGATTCTCGGTTGTTAATTTTTCATCTTTAATTTTTTGCAGACATGTAGAGGCAGTTATTTAACTTCGTTACTTGTAATAATGTATTTTTTTTGTTTATTTCATAATCAAAAAAAAACAGTTTTACTATATCCTGCACACAGCAGGGTAGGCAGAGGGAACCTAGTGTTAAGCCACTCCGTTCCCTACTTTCTGCCGAATTCTGAAGGCATTGCGTGTTGAGTGCCAGAACTCAACTCCACGCTTTGGACCAGAGCGAAGAAATGGAAACAAACACTTAAGTAAATATTCCATCTTCTCGAGTGGGGATCGAACCCACAACCAGTCGATTTTACAGTCACACTTTGTGCTCCTGCGCCACGACTGGCCTCATATTTCATTAATATATTTTATTATATACATATGTCTCTACCGTAAACTAAAAAACGGTGTAAAAGGTCACAGATGCAAAGTGTAATTTCTAATACAACCACACATCGTCCCTATTGGATGAAACTGGAATTCATTTTGTTATTCAATTCAAACTTACAATGGAACTCTCATATGCATATTCACTTCTATAACACGATAGTTGGTACCATATGGCACCTATTAGTAAGTTAGTTAGTAGCTTTGATCCATGGCATAACTTTCTAGGTTTATGATAGTATGGAACTTGCAGTTTGTAGAGTCTGTAAAGTCCGGGACTCCTGGTGACTTCATATTGCTTGTTTATAGATCATACTCGGAATTTGCAAAGATATTTCCGTTTTCACAATACAGTACAAGCACAAACTATCTTATGTTTGTTGTTAGAGTGGCCGTTTCAATGGAGCTAGTCATGGGGAAAGAGGAATAACTATAGATTTCAAAGCTTTTTTTTCTTTCCTTATTCATGTACAATATTTAGAAATGTTACTTTCGAATTTTGATTAACTTTTGTTTTTTCTTTTACAATTACTTTTAATTTATTTTTATAGAAATCACGGTTCGTGTATTTTCGTAGGAATACTGTAATTAACTTTTATTTTGTTCAAATTATGATTCTTATAGGACTCTACTAAAATATAAATATTAAAAAATTTTATTAAATAGCTTCACGCAGGTACAGGGAACCTAGTTTTAAGACACTTCGTTCTCCACTTTCTGTCAATTTCTGGAGGCATTGCGTGTTGAGTGACAGGATTCAAAGCAGAGCAAAGAAATGGAAATATAAATTTAAGTAAATATTTCATCTCCCCGAGTGGGGGTAGAATCCACAACCAGTCCGTTTTACAGCCACACTTTGGGCCCCTGCACCACGACCGGCCTCTATAATATAAATAATAATTTAATAAAAATATTAATAGCAAATTTAACATGATTAATAGATTTGCATATCTCTATGAACTTAAGGAGGAATAAAATTCTATATTTTATATAACACAGACCTATAATAACCGTTAGGAAAATATTTTTTTAAAGCGTTTTCAATTAGTATTTACTGTTGTGTTTTCTTCAAATCGTAAAAGAAATACTTGTTGAAATGAATGAAATGAATGAAATATGATCTCTTATTTAATTTTAAAAGTAAAGAAGAAATTACATTTAAAGAAGTTCATTTATTACTATATATTTTGTATATGACAAGTAAATTTTAATAATAAACAAAAAGTGTGTTGAAGTAACTTTGACTTCTATTTACTAATAAAGGTCAATTAGTTATTTTAGAATTAAATTATTTATTGTTTCTAAAAATCAAGAGAATATTTGACGCTGTAAACAAAAATATATCGATATTATAATCTACTAATATTAAAGTGTCAATTTATTCATGTTATATTAATATAGCCATACGTATATGCTTTGAAACTTAATAAAATCATGATTGATGATATTTTTTATGTTGTGATTTAAATGGTTACAGATTACGAGCCTTTCATATTGGCATCAGTATTCATTTTCACAACCCAAAACGACAGTCTTTGATACTGCGTGACGAAGCTGATCACTGACTGTTGTCTATGTGAAATGATATTAGGATATTTATTTTAGCTTAACGATGTATCCCGCATATAGAAATGTAGGCAGAGGGAACCTGGGAATCTAGTTTTAATAAGACACTTTGTTTCCATTAAGAAACTTATGAAACTTTGGACTTTCGGAATACGTCGGAAACGGAAAATCGGCGTGTTGAAAGGCGGAGTTTCATTTCTTCGAGAGGAAATTGAAGCCACAACTGTCGCGTTTACAGTGGGACGCTTGTGCCGGTGCCGCCACGACTGGCATCATATTAGTATTTAATACACTTTATTATTTCTTAACCAATATACGTATAAATATAGATAATTTCATAGTTATTTACTTGTAAATACCTTAATACAAAGAGTACGTACGTCTGTCTATACATACTTTCTAATTTTAAGCAAGTTTATTCACTGCTCTATAATTTTGCTCCTAAAAAGGATTTGTTAAACGTTAGCATTCTAAATTTTGTAATTAAACACTTTGTATGTAATACTTATGAACAAAGTCGAATGTTTAGTAGAAATAATTCCTAGGAAGATTTATAGGTGAAGTGGGAAAAATGTAATATTTTTATAATTTTTACTTTTTCATTTTTAATTACACCAGACGTATTGAAATTTCTATATTAAATATTTTCTTGGCATTACATATTATAATTGATATTAAGCTTTTTAAATATGTCCAAACTCCGAAACTCAAATAAATCGACAACCAACTGTGTTGACCTTTCCCGCCACTCTAAAAGCCTTTGCAATTCCATCTAAGAGTACAAATACTGTTGTGTTTACTGGAAGATTGATTTTTATTTGATTGTTTTCGCTGTCTATTGTTATAATAAATGTTGTTTGTTGATTTGCTCCATTCTCTAGCGACTACGACTACTTCCGGTAAGTTAAGGGTTAAGTCATATTACAATCTTATTGAAATAATAAAATATATTTTTCTTGTTAAATTAATTCTTTTTATACGCGTTGTACTTTCCTTAATTAATTATTTTCTCAAACTTGAAACAAAACTGATAGATACCTACTGACATTTATCTCGATTTAATCAGACATTTAATAACATTAATTAACGTTTCCTTCCGTATTTAGTACCTTTACAAGCTTTAAGTGTTTCATTTTAATTATTCAGCATCAAATTCGACTGTTCGACAACTTTGTAATTCGAATATTATTTGAATCTATTCTGAAAATATTCACAACGGAGTGCTTTAGAAATTGAGATGAATCGGTATTATGAAAAAAATATTTTAAAATAGTTCCCTATAGTGTTTGTGATATCTATGTAGAGGTGTGGAACGGGGTGGACTAGACCCGTCTTTGATCTGCCAAGCGGTAAATTGGTCGGCGACGCGACTCGGCGCCACCTGTATACTCTATGCTTCACATTAAATTTGTGCTCACAACAATCCGCCAAAATAATTTAAAAAAAATATAAATACAGTATTGATAACCTCCTTTTCTTACAGAAATCTGTTGAAAATAGAAATGTATAACCAAAAACATTTCATCAAATGACCATATACTTCAATATTTTATACTTTTTTAAAAAATATTTGAAACACAGAAAGGGTGGTAATAATATGTATTGCTACCCTTATATATTTTTTTATAAGTTGCTCTTCATATTGATAAATATCATTTTAAGTGATTTTTTTTATTACATACATATATGGTAATATAATCATTTACAGTTCTATAAAAATATTTTTTCTTCCCACAACTTGCGTAATAATATTCTTCATAAACGAAACATGTCTCGTATGTTATTTTGATAACAAATGATTTGCCTACATCTACAATATATCACTAGGTTAAATAAGAAATATAAATTGCTGTCAGTGTAAGGGCAACCTCGACGACAGAACATATTGCTAGATTCTTTAAGCCGTATTTACACGATGTTGTGAATATGGAAGTCTTATTTTTGCTTGATATTCAAATAAAGATTGAATAAAACGAAGATGAAAGAAATAAAAAGAAGAAATGGGACATTGTTTTCAGCTTCACGCTGTATCCCGCTTGTACATATATGAAACAAAGACATAGAGTGCCTAGTTTTAAAACTCTCCGCTCTTCCCTTGCCACATAATTGTGGAGGCGTGTTGAATGGTGGAACCGAACACCTTGACAACAGAGGAAAAAAATAAAATATTATATATTTCATTTCCTCCAGTAGGAATCGAACCCACAACATGTCGCTTCTTGAAAATACCCGCGCTGTAGAAACAAATATGTATTAGAGAGTTGACACGAACTAACTTCATATAAATTTATGGCTGTTACGGAGCAAAAAGAAAAAACCATGTTAGTGCAAAACAGTGTATGCAAAACCATAGCATATTAATAGTTACATGACATTTTAAAACGTCAAATGCAATCAGCTTTCTATCTATATCAACACGAGGCAAACGTCTATTTTGGTAATCATAAATTCGCCATTTTTGTACTCTGCATACGAAAGCAGCGTGCAAAAACTGTGTATTTCAATTTATGTTATTATCACACTGTGAAGTAAAGAGGTTGAGGCTTTGAAGGAAGGAGGAACAGAAAATAATTAATAGAAAGAAGGAAATTGTAATTTGTACAATGTTAGAGTTAAAGTTATACTTTATAGTGTAATCAATATGTTATTACAGGTTCACTTCCGCTATTTGCAGTGTCTGTCATCGTGTTCGAAGCACTGTTCTGTAAAGTTTAATTGGTTCCAAACCGACAGGTTTCGGAAGCTTAATATTTGGGATCTATTCTATTTCTCTTCAAGTAAGTTCAAAGATGTTTTGCTTCATAAATTTAAATTAGGTATTAGATAATAGATATTGTAGGAAATTTTCTGGTTTTTTTTTTGTCAATAATGTTTTAAAAACTCTTTACACCTGTCGCTCGAAAACTTAAAAAAATAACCTAGTTGGCCGCATTTTTTTGCTTAGACTAACGAAAGGTACCTACATATATATTATATGGACATTTTATGAGTTTACATTTATGGATGGGTGGTGACACACATATTTTCGTAGGGTATATCAATATAAAAATTCTAAACAGAAAAATAAAACTACGAAAATTATTTTCAGAAAGAAATCGAGTACTCCGGAAAATATGTCATATCCAAGTGTTTTCACATTGCAGTGAAAAACAAACATTACTGCGCCATCGATTCCACTGTCCGGGATATTGGTAATACGTGGACGATGATAGAAACGTAATACGATTTTGAACTCTTTAGTTTATCTTTGTCAAGCATTTTTCAGAAATCTTTTATTTAATAGAGTATAATTACAGCTTAATGGTTAGCTTACAATTTAAGGTTAATTATTATTTGTATAATTAACATATTTACTAGAATCGTAGTCCATCTGAGATTTGTCTAGCTTATAGCAGGTTAAACAGAGGGAGGGAATTTTCGAGTGATGCCGTGTTGAAAATAATTAAATCGTATGAGTGGTAATCTAAAACCGTCACGTTTACAATAACACATGATGATCACAAATTTATATTTGAATTGAAAATTCTCTGAATAGGATTTGTCTCCAACATTCAATCAGTTCCTTCTTTTCATGTGATTGTTTTTTTCAGATCAACATAAAACATAATACTTATAATTAAATTGATTTTATTGCCATAATTTCATTCAAAATCACAAACTTATATATTAATCAAATAACGTGACATGTTATTTGAGTTGATTTGAATCGGAATTCAGTTCAATACAACTATAACTTCAAATATAATCGAAAACCATTTTAGAATCTTAAATGCCTTTATTTCGAGTTATGAATTCGTTATTTTGTTTAACTGTATAAGGGTAAAGCTTAGAAACAAATGTAAGGATTTAGTAAAATGATGAAGATTAATTACGAAATATCGTTTGTATAAACTTTTTGATTGATTTAAGTAACTTTTAAACGTACGAACAAGTTACTAAACGCAGAATACGCTGTCTCATAAATTTAAAATCATTTCTTAAAACATTGCATTTGTATTTTAGTTTAATTAATTAACATAAGTTGTTGGTTAAATCTTGCTTATCTGTTAGTAAAATTCACATGTTGGTTGTTCTCTTACAATTCTGCAATATTTATAGTCTAACCATCTAAGATTTCGCATCTTACAGTTATCTTATACGAGACTAATATGGATGTCGTATTATAATTTTGCTGCGCTGAATTTAATGTAAATGAGATAATGAGACGTATAATTACTTAATTCATATATTTTTTTAAATTCTATAATTATACATAGGACGGACTGTCTTAATACTAGGTTCCCTCTGCCTACCATGCTATGTGCGGGATACAGTGTAACTTCATTCAAAAGAAGAAAAGAAAAACCATAAAGTCATATGCATTACATTCTTTCGTTACAATTGCCAATGTATTCGTTAGTCCTCTGAGGAGTGATTTCGAGGGCACTAATTCAAATGAGGGTTTCGTAACGTAATTTTCTCTCTCGTTTAAGATTTATTTTATAATATAGTTTCTACATTTCCAGAAAATGAAGGAGTCATTTTAATTTATTTTAACTTAAAATGTTAAAAAATATTTTATAGTAAAATAAAATGTGTTAAAGAACAATAATTCCAAATATAGCTTACATACCTTAATTTAGATTATAAATTGAATTGCACGTAATAATTGTGGTTGTAAGGTATATGAATCATGAAAAAATAATCAAAACAACCAGAGCGGTGTGCTCATTAAAACCGGACTCTGATCGCGGACTCGTTTCCTGCTCGCATCCGGTGCCCGCTTGTTACTCTCATGAATAAAATACATTCAAAGGAAAAATTATTTTGATCACACCCTTTCCTAACTTTTGCTGAGTATCTTACTCTAATTTCGTCAATTTTGTTTCGTGCCCAATATTAAATATATTTAAGTTTTCTTTTAATGTTACTTAATTTAGTAGGGACATTTTAATTATGCAGGCTATTACTGGGGAAGGGGTACAAGTGTGGGGCGATAGGTTATGGGTTCCATTTTCATTGGAGGAATTTAAATTTAGTATTATAATTTCCTCGCTGTGATAATGAGACAAAGTGCTGCGCTCCTCCCCCACGAACATTCTGTGTAAATTGAAGAACGTAAGTGTTTTAACGGGAACGGAGTGTCTTAAAATTAGGGTTCCCAGGTGCCCTCTGGAGGCAGAGGTGCTTTTATGAGCGGGATACAGCAAGAAGGTAAGAAAAAAGAAATAATTATCATTTCAATTGTACATGTTGCACAAAACTAAGTATAATAAATGTACTATAATTTAGCTGACGTAATCAATTTCCACTTTTCAAAACAAGAAACAATTTTATAAAAGAGATTTTTAGAAACAATAGTTTTTCTTATTCTTTTAAAATATAGTTACTAACGAGTAAACTTTCATAGCAGTTGTACTTTAACAATAAAACGACTGTTGTTTTGTAAGCTGCGTATAACAGGTGCATAGTGTTTGCTGCGAGCAAATATTACGTGCAATTTTTGATTGTCGAAATACATATTTGACATTTAGTTGAAAGAAAATTTTCTTTCCAGAGGCCAGTTCGGTGCATTTACAGTTAGAACTACAAATGCGACAGGTTGTGGGTTCGATTTCCAATTATATATTTAATATTTCCATTTCTACACTCTGGTATCGAACCAAAGGGCGTCGTTGAGATCCGCCACTCAATACGCAATGCCTCCAGAAATCGACGAAAAGTGGGGAGTGACTGCCTACCCTGCTACATGCGAAATAAAACGAAACTGAAAAAAGGAAGTATATATGACCGTATGTATGGCCTAAAAATGTTTGCACTCATTATTTAAATGAAACTCTATGAAATGATATTTATATGACGTTCAAAACATTTGTCCCTCATGAATATTCAATAAACGATATTTTGCAATGTCCAACGTAAACTGGCACAGTTACAGCAAAGCCATATGTGGTATCTGACGGAACCTTGTATTTCTTGGTTGCTGTGATTTCGGCGAACTAGTCAGACAGTATCTTTGGCTATTGAATTTACACTTTGGCTAGAAATGAAATATTTACTTAAATGAGTTCTGCCACTCAATACGCAATGCTTCCAGAATTCGACAGAAAGTGAGGAACGGAGAGTCGTAACCCTAACTTCTCTCTGCCTACCCTGCTGTTTGCGGGATACAGCGGGAAGCTGATATTTTTTTATTTTTTTTTATTAGAGACATGTGAAGGCGCATAAATTGTGCGTTGTTTTAAGAGCTGATGCTTTCCAAAGGAATGTTTGCGGTCGAGTTCACTTCCGTGCGTAGCCTACACGCGTAGAGTACTCCGGTCATGTCACTTATCAATAATAGAAGGTATAACATGATAAATACCCTGTAGTATATTGACACTAACGTATTAGTTGTATTATGTTTGTTCATGTATGTTTTGTATTAACATCAATGATTTATTGAGGCCAGTCGTGGCGCAGGGGCACAAATTGTGACTCTAAACATGGCTGGTTGTGGGTTCGATTCCCACTCGAGGAAATGAAATATTTATTTATATTTATATTTCTTCGCTCTGGTGTCGAGGCGAAGCGCGGCGTTTAGTTCCGCCACTCAACACGCAATACCTCCAAAATTCGACGGTAAGTGCGGAACGGAGTGTCTACTAGGTTTACTAGGTTCCCTCTGCCTACCCTGCCGTGTGCGTCTGCCTACGCTGTATCCCAGCGTGATGCAGATTTTTTTTTATTAATGATTTATGTAACATTATACATCCCTTCATATATTTTTTAAAATTCAAATGTCTATGAAATGTTTAATTTAATATATTCTAAGTACTTACGTTAAGTACTATAACTAATATTTATAGTACTTTTGTTATAAGTAATCTAACTATAGCAAAGACACGTATGAAACTTGACACAATAATTCAACGACACGGCTTCGGGGTCACGTCATCAAAGTTCAAGACATCCAGTCTTGCATATCCAGCCCTTGCATATTCAATAGGGATTGGCGACATATTGTGTAAGTAGCAGAATATATGATAAAATATATAGGATGTATATTGTTAATTTACATTTTTACAAAATCCGTACGCTGATTCACTAAATAAATTTTAGCAAGATGGTTATTTCAATATAACAAAAGTTGAGCTGTTTAGATTTCTAAGATTACAATATATTAAATTTATCTTAATATATAGTAACAGCAACGTGTCGAACGGATTACACGAGTTATAAATCTTATTATTTGGGTCCATGTTAGAGGCACTTGCTAATCGCATTGGAGCTAAATCAATTTATTGGTGCAACGTCTTCAGTAGTTAGGACTTTAATCAGTTTCTCGTATCCGCTAAGCGCTACATGTATATTGTTCTATCCCATATCATTGTTATTTATTGTTCAGTCAATTGGGATGATCTTTTAGGAATGACGTCTAAAATTTCATATTTTAAGCGACAATTTTCTAGAGCGTCATAGATTGTAGTCAGTCTCCGTCAGTCAGTCAGGACTGATCGCCATATTTTCTTTTAATTTATTTTTTACAAACTAAAAAGAGGGATTTTATTTCAAATTTGTCTAATAAAACAATACAACAAAATTAATGCCGTAATATAAGAAAATACTCAATATAAAAATTTTGCATATAAATCTATCATTGGTATTTCAAATTCATAACAAAATTAATTCGAAATATATAATTGTAGCCAAAATTTCGTACTTTTATCATTAATCATAGATACCTCTAGTATTGAGATAATGTGTGCGTCGCAGACTGATAGTCATGTAATAGATAGGCTTTATCACCATATACACAGTGCCCTTCCAGCATTGAATAGGGCCATTGTGCGCTCAGTACCAGTGTTTACCGAGCGAGCCTTGGCTAAACATTCATAATAGCGCTCTTCAACTTTCTTTCTACATTATTGTCCACATACTCTATATAACGAAAATCTTTTATTGTGACCACGTTTAAAATATTTAGCTTTTCATTTATTTCTTTTATTAATAAATTCTATAGATAAGATTATATGGATTGTATGTTCGATGTTTACTATGACTTAGACTACCAATATTAAAAGTTACTTGTGATATTTAAATATGTGCTAAATTATTCATAATTACGTCTATCAGCTCTAGAATATTATATTATTTACACTTGAATTAAGCAGAAGTGTCATTCTTCCTAAATTTACTCACAATAGGCATAATACGATTAAAAAACTGTATCTTATTCAACATACAATAAAAACTTATATAAATGGGAGATATATAGGTATGTCTTTGTTTGAATAGTAAATTACAGAATATAAAACGACCTTAGCAATACAACACCGGATGGGGGTATACTGTTTTGAAAAGGGGGCTACGGACGTTTTACGTCATAATTACGGCGAAGATGAAAAGATCATTCGTTGAACTTGATATTCTAACAATATATTTTAATGAATAGTATAGTGTACAATACTAAATATATAAATAATATAATTGTTTGTCTCAAACAAAACGAAACATTTCCATGTAATAAATGTTTTATTATAGATATTGTTATTTGCCATAGGTCGTCCGGGCGCAATGCCACAGCGTCTGACTGTAAAAAAGACGTTTGTGGGTTCAATCGGCTCGAAATACATCCATCAGCTCCACGCTGTATCCCGCACACAGCAGGGTAGGCAGAGGGAACCTAGTGGTAAGATACTCCGTTC